>JAUIMM010001488.1:0-144890 GCA_031769625.1 Taudactylus pleione | reverse complement strand
AGGACCAGTGATCACAGTAACCCATTATATGTGTCATACATAGTGTATTGTGTGTCATAATCCCAGCATATATAGGACCAGTGATCACAGTAACCCATTATATGTGTCATACAAAGTGTATTGTGTGTCATAGTTCCAGCATATACAGGACCAGTGATCACAGTAACCCATTATATGTGTCATACATAATGTATTGTGTGTAATAATTCCAGCATATACGGGACCAGTGATCACAGTAACCCATTATATGTGTCATACATAGTGTATTGTGTGTTATAATTCCAGCATATACAGGACCAGTGATCACAGTAACCCTTTATATGTGTCATACATAGTGTATTGTGTGTCATAATTCCAGCATATACAGGACCAGTGATCACAGTAACCCATAATATGTGTCATACATAGTTTATTGTGTGTAATAATTCCAGCATATACAGGACCAGTGATCACAGTAAGCCATTATATGTGTCATACATAGTGTATTGTGTGTCATAATTCCAGCATATACAGGACCAGTGATCACAGTAACCCATTATATGTGTCATACATAGTGTACTGTGTGTTATAATTCCAGCATATACAGGACCAGTGATCACAGTAACCATTATATGTGTCATACATAGTGTATTGTGTGTAATAATACCAGCATATACAGGACCAGTGATCACAGAAACCCATTATATGTGCCATACATAGTGTTTTGTGTGTCATAATTCCAGCATATACAGGACCAGTGATCACAGTAACCCATTATATGTGTCATACATAGTGTATTGTGTGTAATAATTCCAGCATATAGAGGACCAGTGATCACAGTAACCCATTATATGTGTCATACAAACTGTATTGTGTATAATAATTCCAGCATATACAGGACCAGTGATCACAGTAACCCATTATATGTGTCATACATAGTGTATTGTGTGTCATAATCCCAGCATATATAGGACCAGTGATCACAGTAACCCATTATATGTGTCATACATAGTGTATTGTGTGTTATAATTCCAGCATATACAGGACCAGTGATCACAGTAACCCATTATATGTGTCATACAAAGTGTATTGTGTGTCATAATTCCAGGATATATACAGGACCAGTGATCACAGTAACCCTTTATATGTGTCATACATAGTGTATTGTGTGTCATAATTCCAGCATATACAGTACCAGTGATCACAGTATATGTGTCATACATAGTGTATTGTGTGTAATAATTCCAGCATATACAGGACCAGTGATCACAGTAAGCCATTATATGTGTCATACATAGTGTATTGTGTGTCATAATTCCAGCATATACAGGACCAGCGATCACAGTAACCCATTATATGTGTCATACATAGTGTATTGTGTGTCATAATCCCAGCATATACAGGACCAGCGATCACAGTAACCCATTATATGTGCCATACATAGTGTATTGTATGTCATAATTCCAGCATATACTGGACCAGTGATTACAGTAACCCATTATATGTGTCATACATAGTGTATTGTGTGTAATAATTCCAGCATATACAGGACCAGTGATCACAGTAACCCATTATATGTGTCATACATAGTGTATTGTGTGTCATAATTCCAGCATATACAGGACCAGTGATCACAGTAACCCATTATATGTGTCGTACAAAGTGTATTGTGTGTCATAATTCCAGCATATACAGGACCAGTGATCACAGTAACCCATTATATGTGCCATACATAGTGTTTTGTGTGTCATAATTCCAGCATATACAGTACCAGTGATCACAGTATATGTGTCATACATAGTGTATTGTGTGTAATAATTCCAGCATATACAGGACCAGTGATCACAGTAAGCCATTATATGTGTCATACATAGTGTATTGTGTGTCATAATTCCAGCATATACAGGACCAGTGATCACAGTAACCCATTATATGTGTCGTACAAAGTGTATTGTGTGTCATAATTCCAGCATATACAGGACCAGTGATCACAGTAACCCATTATATGTGCCATACATAGTGTTTTGTGTGTCATAATTCCAGCATATACAGGACCAGTGATCACAGTAAGCCATTATATGTGTCATACAAAGTGTATTGTGTGTCATAATTCCAGCATATACAGGACCAGTGATCACAGTAACCCATTATATGTGTCATACATAGTGTACTGTGTGTTATAATTCCAGCATATACAGGACCAGTGATCACAGTAACCATTATATGTGTCATACATAGTGTATTGTGTGTAATAATACCAGCATATACAGGACCAGTGATCACAGTAACCCATTATATGTGCCATACATAGTGTATTGTGTGTCATAATTCCAGCATATACAGGACCAGTGATCACAGTAACCCTTTATATGTGTCATACATAGTGTATTGTTTGTAATAATTCCAGCATATACAGGACCAGTGATCACAGTAACCCATTATATGTGTCATACATAGTGTATTGTGTGTCATAATTCCAGCATATACAGGTCCAGTGATCACAGTAACGCATTCTATGTGTCATACATAGTGTACTGTGTGTTATAATTCCAGCATATAAAGGACCAGTGATCACAGTAACCATTATATGTGTCATACATAGTGTATTGTGTGTAATAATACCAGCATATACAGGACCAGTGATCACAGTAACCCATTATATGTGCCATACATAGTGTATTTTGTGTCATAATTCCAGCATATACAGGACCAGCGATCACAGTAACCCAGTATATGTGCCATACATAGTGTATTGTGTGTCATAATTCCAGCATATACAGGACCAGTGATCACAGTAACCCATTATATGTGCCATACATAGTGTATTTTGTGTCATAATTCCAGCATATACAGGACCAGCGATCTCAGTAACCCATTATATGTGTCATACATACTGTATTGTGTATAATAATTCCAGCATATACAGGACCAGTGATCACAGTAACCCATTATATGTGTCATACATAGTGTATTGTGTGTCATAATTCCAGGATATACAGGACCAGTGATCACAATAAACCATTATATGTGTCATACATAGTTTACTGTGTGTTATAATTCCAGCATATACAGGACCAGTGATCACAGTAACCATTATATGTGTCATACATAGAGTATTGTGTGTAATAATACCAGCATATACAGGACCAGTGATCACAGTAACCCATTATATGTGCCATACATAGTGTATTTTGTGTCATAATTCCAGCATATACAGGACCAGCGATCACAGTAACCCAGTATATGTGCCATAAATAGTGTATTGTGTGTCATAATTCCAGGATATACAGGACCAGTGATCACAGTAACCCATTATATGTGCCATACATAGTGTATTTTGTGTCATAATCCCAGCATATACAGGACCAGCGATCACAGTATCCCATTATATGTGTCATACATACTGTATTGTGTGTCATAATTCCAGTATATTCAGGAGCAGCGATCACAGTAACCCATTATATGTGTCATACAAAGTGTATTGTGTGTCATAATTCCTGCATATAGAGGACCAGAGATCACAGTAACCCATTATATGTGTCATACATAGTGTATTGTGTGTCATAATTCCAGCATATGGAGGACCATTGATCACAGTAACCCATTATATGTGTCATACATAGTGTATTTTGTGACATAATTCCAGTATATAGAGGACCAGCGATCATAGTAAGCCATTATGTGTCATACATAGTATATTTTGTGTCATATTTCCAGCATATACAGGACCAGTGATCACAGTAAACCATTATATGTGTCATACATAGTGTATTGTGTGTCATAATTCCAGTATATACAGGAGCAGCGATCACAGTAACCCATTATATGTGTCATACAAAGTGTATTGTGTGTCATAATTCCTGCATATAGAGGACCAGAGATCACAGTAACCCATTATATGTGCCATACATAGTGTATTTTGTGTCATAATTCCAGCATATACAGGACCAGCGATCACAGTAACCCATTATATGTGTCATACATACTGTATTGTGTGTCATAATTCCAGTATATACAGGAGCAGCGACCTCAGTAACCCATTATATGTGTCATACATATTGTATTTTGTGTCATAATTCCAGCATATAGAGGACCAGCGATCACAGTAAGCCATTATGTGTCATACATAGTGTATTGTGTGTCATAATTCCAGCATATGGAGGACCAGTGATCACAGTAAGCCATTATATGTGTCATACATAGTGTATTATGTGTCATAATTCCAGCATATAGAGGACCAGCGATCACAGTAACCCATTATATGTGTCATACATAGTGTATTGTGTGTCATAATTCCAGCAGGACCAGCGATCACACTAAGCAATTATATGTGTCATACATAATGTATTGTGTGTCATAATTCCAGCATATACAGGACCAGCGATCACAGTAACCCATTATATGTGTCATACATACTGTATTGTGTGTCATAATTCCAGTATATACAGGAGCAGCGATCACAGTAACCCATTATATGTGTCATACAAAGTGTATTGTGTGTCATAAATCCTGCATATAGAGGACCAGAGATCACAGTAACCCATTATATGTGTCATACATAGTGTATTGTGTGTCATAATTCCAGCATATGGAGGACCATTGATCACAGTAACCCATTATATGTGTCATACATAGTGTATTTTGTGACATAATTCCAGTATATAGAGGACCAGCGATCACAGTAAGCCATTATGTTTCATACATAGTATATTTTGTGTCATATTTCCAGCATATACAGGACCAGTGATCACAGTAAACCATTATATGTGTCATACATAGTGTATTGTGTGTCATAATTCCAGTAAATAGAGGAGCAGCGATCACAGTAACCCATTATATGTGTCATACAAAGTGTATTGTGTGTCATAATTCCTGCATATAGAGGACCAGAGATCACAGTAACCCATTATATGTGTCATACTTAGTGTATTGTGTGTCATAATTCCAGCATATAGAGGACCAGCGACCTCAGTAACCCATTATATGTGTCATACATATTGTATTGTGTGTCATAATTCCAGCATATACAGGACCAGCGATCACAGTAACCCATTATATGTGTCATACATAGTGTATTGTGTGTCATAATTCCAGCATATAGAGGACCAGTGATCACAGTAACCCATTATATGTGTCATACATAGTGTATTTTGTGTCATAATTCCAGCATATAGAGGACCAGCGATCACAGTAAGCCATTATGTGTCATACATAGTGTATTGTGTGTCATAATTCCAGCATATGGAGGACCAGTGATCACAGTAACCCATTATATGTGTCATACATAGTGTATTATGTGTCATAATTCCAGCATATAGAGGACCAGCGATCACAGTAATCCATTATATGTGTCATACATAGTGTATTGTGTGTCATAATTCCAGCAGGACCAGCGATCACAGTAACCCATTATATGTGTCATACATAGTGTATTATGTGTCATAATTCCAGCATATAGAGGACCAGCGATCACAGTAACCCATTATATGTGTCATACATAGTGTATTGTGTGTCATAATTCCAGCAGGACCGGCGATCACAGTAAGCCATTATATGTGTCATACATAATGTATTGTGTGTCATAATTCCAGCATATACAGGACCAGTGATCACAGTAAGCCATTATATGCATCATACATAGTGTATTTTGTGTCATAATTCCAGCATATACAGGACCAGTGATCACAGTAACCCATTATATGTGTCACACATACTGTATTGTGTATAATAATTCCAGCATATACAGGACCAGTGATCACAGTAACCCATTATATGTGTCATACATAGTGTATTGTGTGTCATAATCCCTGCATATACAGGACCAGTGATCACAGTAACCCATTATATGTGTCATACAAAGTGTATTGTGTGTCATAATTCCAGCATATACAGGACCAGTGATCAGAGTAAACCATTATATGTGTCATACATAGTGTATTGTGTGTCATAATTCCAGCATATACAGGACCAGTGATCACAGTAACCCATTATATGTGTCATACATAGTGTATTGTGTATAATAATTCCAGCATATACAGGACCAGTGATCACAGTAACCCATTATATGTGTCATACAAAGTGTATTGTGTGTCATAATTCCAGCACATACAGGACCAGTGATCACAGTAACCCATTATATGTGTCATACATAGTGTATTGTGTGTCATAATTCCAGCATATACAGGACCAGTGATCACAGTAACCCATAATATGTGTCATACATAATGTATTGTGTGTCATAATTCCAGCATTTACAGGACCAGTGATCACAGTAACCCATTATATGTGTCATACATAGTGTATTGTGTGTCATAATTCCAGCATATACAGGACCAGTGATCACAGTAACCTATTATATGTGTCATACATAGTGTATTGTGTGTCATAATTCCAGCATATACAGGACCAGTGATCACAGTAAGCCATTACATGCGTCATACATAGTGTATTCTGTGTAATAATTCCAGCATATACAGGACCAGTGATCACAGTAACCCATTATATGTGTCTTACATAGTGTATTGTGTGCCATAATTCCAGCATATACAGAACCAGTGATCACAGTAACCCATTATATGTGTCATACATAGTGTACTGTGTGTTATAATTCCAGCATATACAGGTCCAGTGATCACAGTAACCCATTATATGTGTCATACATAGTGTACTGTGTGTTATAATTCCAGCATATACAGGACCAGTGATCACAGTAACCATTATATGTGTCATACATAGTGTATTGTGTGTAATAATACCAGCATATACAGGACCAGTGATCACAGTAACCCATTATATGTGCCATACATAGTGTATTTTGTGTCATAATTCCAGCATATACAGGACCAGCGATCACAGTAACCCAGTATATGTGCCATACATAGTGTATTGTGTGTCATAATTCCAGCATATACAGGACCAGTGATCACAGTAACCCATTATATGTGCCATACATAGTGTATTTTGTGTCACAATTCCAGTATATACAGGACCAGCGATCTCAGTAACCCATTATATGTGTCATACATACTGTATTGTGTATAATAATTCCAGCATATACAGGACCAGTGATCACAGTAACCCATTATATGTGTCATACATAGTGTATTGTGTGTCATAATCCCAGCATATACAGGACCAGTGATCACAGTAACCCATTATATGTGTCATACATAGTGTATTGTGTGTCATAATCCCAGCATATACAGGACCAGTGATCACAGTAACCCATTATATGTGTCATACATAATGTATTGTGTGTAATAATTCCAGCATATACAGGACCAGTGATCACAGTAACCCTTTATATGTGTCATACATAGTGTATTGTGTGTCATAATTCCAGCATATACAGGACCAGTGATCACAGTAACCCATTATATGTGTCATACATACTGTATTGTGTATAATAATTCCAGCATATACAGGACCAGGGATCACAGTAACCCATTATATGTGTCATACAACGTGTATTGTGTGTCATAATTCCAGCCTATACAGGACCAGTGATCACAGTAACCCATTATATGTGTCATACATAGTGTATTGTGTGTCATAATTCCAGCATATACAGAACCAGTGATCACAGTAACCCATTATATGTGTCATACATAGTGTATTGTGTGTCATAATTCCAGCATATAGAGGACCAGCGATCACAGTAAGCCATTATGTGTCATACATAGTGTATTGTGTGTCATAATTCCAGCATATGGAGGACCAGTGATCACAGTAACCCATTATATGTGTCATACACAGTGTATTATGTGTCATAATTCCAGCATATAGAGGACCAGCGATCACAGTAACCCATTATATGTGTCATACATAGTGTATTGTGTGTCATAATTCCAGCAGGACCAGCGATCACAGAAAGCCATTATATGTGTCATACATAGTGTATTATGTGTCATAATTCCAGCATATAGAGGACCAGCGATCACAGTAACCCATTATATGTGTCATACATAGTGTATTGTGTGTCATACTTCCAGCAGGACCCGCGATCACACTAAGCAATTATATGTGTCATACATAATGTATTGTGTGTCATAATTCCAGCATATACAGGACCAGTGATCACAGTAAGCCATTATATGCGTCATACATAGTGTATTTTGTGTCATAATTCCAGCATGTACAGGACCAGCGATCACAGTAAGCCATTATATGTGTCATACATACTGTATTGTGTATAATAATTCCAGCATATACAGGACCAGTGATCACAGTAACCCATTATATGTGTCATACATAGTGTATTGTGTGTCATAATCCCAGCATATACAGGACCAGTGATCACAGTAACCCATTATATGTGTCATACATAGTGTATTGTGTGTCATAATTCCAGCATATACATGACCAGTGATCACAGTAACCCATTATATGTGTCATACATAATGTATTGTGTGTAATAATTCCAGCATATACAGGACCAGTGATCACAGTAACCCATTATAAGTGTCATACATAGTGTATTGTGTGTCATAATTCCAGCATATACAGGACCAGTGATCAAGGTAACCCATTATATGTGTCATACATAGTGTATTGTGTATAATAATTCCAGCATATACAGGACCAGTGATCACAGTAACCCATTATATGTGCTATACATAGTGTATTTTGTGTCATAATTCCAGCATATACAGGACCAGCGATCTCCGTAACCCATTATATGTGTCATACATACTGTATTGTGTATAATAATTCCAGCATATACAGGACCAGTGATCACAGTAACCCATTATATGTGTCATACATAGTGTATTGTGTGTCATAATCCCAGCATATACAGGACCAGTGATCACAGTAACCCATTATATGTGTCATACATAATGTATTGTGTGTAATAATTCCAGCATATACAGGACCAGTGATCACAGTAACCAATTATATGTGTCATACATAGTGTATTGTGTGTCATAATTCCAGCATATACAGGACCAGTGATCACAGTAACCCATTATATGTGTCATACATAGTGTATTGTGTATAATAATTCCAGCATATACAGGACCAGTGATCACAGTAACTCATTATATGTGTCATACATAGTGTATTGTGTGTCATAATTCCAGCATATACAGGACCAGTGATCACAGTAACCCATTATATGTGTCATACATAGTGTATTGTGTGTCATAATTCCAGCATATACAGGACCAGTGATCACAGTAACCCATAATATGTGTCATACATAATGTATTGTGTGTAATAATTCCAGCATATACAGGACCAGTGATCACAGTAAGCCATTATATGTGTCATATATAGTGCATTGTGTGTCATAATTCCAGCATATACAGGACCAGTGATCACAGTAACCTATTATATGTGTCATACATAGTGTATTGTGTGTCATAATTCCAGCATATACAGGACCAGTGATCACAGTAACCCATTATATGTGTCATACATAGTGTATTGTGTGTTATAATCCCAGCATATACAGGACCAGTGATCACAGTAACCCATTATATGTGTCATACAAAGTGTATTGTGTGTCATAATTCCAGCATATACAGGACCAGTGATCACAGTAACCCATTATATGTGTCATACATAGTGTATTGTGTGTCATAATTCCATCATATACAGGACCAGTGATCACAGTAACCCATTATATGTGTCATACATAGTGTATTGTGTATAATAATTCCAGCATATACAGGACCAGTGATCACAGTAACCCATTATATGTGTCATACAAAGTGTATTGTGTGTCATAATTCCAGCACATACAGGACCAGTGATCACAGTAACCCATTATATGTGTCATACATAGTGTATTGTGTGTCATAATTCCAGCATATACAGGACCAGTGATCACAGTAACCCATAATATGTGTCATACATAATGTATTGTGTGTCATAATTCCAGCATTTACAGGACCAGTGATCACAGTAACCATTATATGTGTCATACATAGTGTATTGTGTGTCATAATTCCAGCATATACAGGACCAGTGATCACAGTAACCTATTATATGTGTCATACATAGTGTATTGTGTGTCATAATTCCAGCATATACAGGACCAGTGATCACAGTAAGCCATTACATGCGTCATACATAGTGTATTCTGTGTAATAATTCCAGCATATACAGGACCAGTGATCACAGTAACCCATTATATGTGTCTTACATAGTGTATTGTGTGCCATAATTCCAGCATATACAGAACCAGTGATCACAGTAACCCATTATATGTGTCATACATAGTGTACTGTGTGTTATAATTCCAGCATATACAGGTCCAGTGATCACAGTAACCCATTATATGTGTCATACATAGTGTACTGTGTGTTATAATTCCAGCATATACAGGACCAGTGATCACAGTAACCATTATATGTGTCATACATAGTGTATTGTGTGTAATAATACCAGCATATACAGGACCAGTGATCACAGTAACCCATTATATGTGCCATACATAGTGTATTTTGTGTCATAATTCCAGCATAAACAGGACCAGCGATCACAGTAACCCAGTATATGTGCCATACATAGTTTATTGTGTGTCATAATTCCCCAGCATATACAGGACCAGTGATCACAGTAACCCATTATATGTGTCATACATAGTGTATTTTGTGTCACAATTCCAGTATATACAGGACCAGCGATCTCAGTAACCCATTATATGTGTCATACATACTGTATTGTGTATAATAATTCCAGCATATACAGGACCAGTGATCACAGTAACCCATTATATGTGTCATACATAGTGTATTGTGTGTCATAATCCCAGCATATACAGGACCAGTGATCACAGTAACCCATTATATGTGTCATACATAGTGTATTGTGTGTCATAATCCCAACATATACAGGACCAGTGATCAGAGTAAACCATTATATGTGTCATACATAGTGTATTGTGTGTCGTAATTCCAGCATATACAGGACCAGTGATCACAGTAACCCATTATATGTGTCATACATAGTGTATTGTGTGTCATAATTCCAGCATATACAGGACCAGTGATCACAGTAACCCATTATATGTGTCATACAAAGTGTATTGTGTGTCATAATTCCAGCACATACAGGACCAGTGATCACAGTAACCCATTATATGTGTCATACATAGTGTATTGTGTGTCATAATTCCAGCATATACAGGACCAGTGATCACAGTAACCCATAATATGTGTCAATACATAATGTATTGTGTGTCATAATTCCAGCATTTACAGGACCAGTGATCACAGTAACCCCATTATATGTGTCATACATAGTGTATTGTGTGTCATAATTCCAGCATATACAGGACCAGTGATCACAGTAACCTATTATATGTGTCATACATAGTGTATTGTGTGTCATAATTCCAGCATATACAGGACCAGTGATCACAGTAAGCCCATTACATGCGTCATACATAGTGTATTCTGTGTAATAATTCCAGCATATACAGGACCAGTGATCACAGTAACCCATTATATGTGTCTTACATAGTGTATTGTGTGCCATAATTCCAGCATATAACAGAACCAGTGATCACAGTAACCCATTATATGTGTCATACATAGTGTACTGTGTGTTATAATTCCATCATATACAGGTCCAGTGATCACAGTAACCCATTATATGTGTCATACATAGTGTTACTGTGTGTTATAATTCCAGCATATACAGGACCTGTGATCACAGTAACCATTATATGTGTCATACATAGTGTATTGTGTGTAATAATACCAGCATATACAGGACCAGTGATCACAGTAACCCATTATATGTGCCATACATAGTGTATTTTTGTGTCATAATTCCAGCATATACAGGACCAGCGATCACAGTAACCCCAGTATATGTGCCATACATAGTGTATTGTGTGTCATAATTCCAGCATATACAGGACCAGTGATCACAGTAACCCATTATATGTGCCATACATAGTGTATTTTGTGTCACAATTCCAGTACTATACAGGACCAGCGATCTCAGTAACCCATTATATGTGTCATACATACTGTATTGTGTATAATAATTCCAGCATATACAGGGACCAGTGATCACAGTAACCCATTATATGTGGTCATACATAGTGTATTGTGTCATAATCCCAGCATATACAGGACCAGTGATCACAGTAACCCATTATATGTGTCATACATAGTGTATTGTGTGTCATAATCCCAGCATATACAGGACCAGTGATCACAGTAACCCATTATATGTGTCATACATAATGTATTGTGTGTAATAATTCCAGCATATACAGGACCAGTGATCACAGTAACCCTTTATATGTGTCATACATAGTGTATTGTGTGTCATAATTCCAGCATATACAGGACCAGTGATCACAGTAACCCATTATATGTGTCATACATACTGTATTGTGTATAATAATTCCAGCATATACAGGACCAGGGATCACAGTGACCCATTATATGTGTCATACAACGTGTATTGTGTGTCATAATTCCAGCCTATACAGGACCAGTGATCACAGTAACCCATTATATGTGTCATACATAGTGTATTGTGTGTCATAATTCCAGCATATACAGAACCAGTGATCACAGTAACCCATTATATGTGTCATACATAGTGTATTGTGTGTCATAATTCCAGCATATAGAGGACCAGCGATCACAGTAAGCCATTATGTGTCATACATAGTGTATTGTGTGTCATAATTTCCAGCATATGGAGGACCAGTGATCACAGTAACCCATTATATGTGTCATACTCAGTGTATTATGTGTCATAATTCCAGCATATAGAGGACCAGCGATCACAGTAACCCATTATATGTGTCATACATAGTGTATTGTGTGTCATAATTCCAGCAGGACCAGCGATCACAGAAAGCCATTATATGTGTCATACATAGTGTATTATGTGTCATAATTCCAGCATATAGAGGACCAGCGATCACAGTAACCCATTATATGTGTCATACATAGTGTATTGTGTGTCATACTTCCAGCAGGACCAGCGATCACACTAAGCAATTATATGTGTCATACATAATGTATTGTGTGTCATAATTCCAGCATATACAGGACCAGTGATCACAGTAAGCCATTATATGTGTCATACATAGTGTATTTTGTGTCATAATTCCAGCATATACAGGACCAGCGATCACAGTAAGCCATTATATGTGTCATACATACTGTATTGTGTATAATAATTCCAGCATATACAGGACCAGTGATCACAGTAACCCATTATATGTGTCATACATAGTGTATTGTGTGTCATAATCCCAGCATATACAGGACCAGTGATCACAGTAACCCATTATATGTGTCATACATAGTGTATTGTGTGTCATAATTCCAGCATATACATGACCAGTGATCACAGTAACCCATTATATGTGTCATACATAATGTATTGTGTGTAATAATTCCAGCATATACAGGACCAGTGATCACAGTAACCCATTATAAGTGTCATACATAGTGTATTGTGTGTCATAATTCCAGCATATACAGGACCAGTGATCAAGGTAACCCATTATATGTGTCATACATAGTGTATTGTGTATAATAATTCCAGCATATACAGGACCAGTGATCACAGTAACCCATTATATGTGCTATACATAGTGTATTTTGTGTCATAATTCCAGCATATACAGGTCCAGCGATCTCAGTAACCCATTATATGTGTCATACATACTGTATTGTGTATAATAATTCCAGCATATACTGGACCAGTGATCACAGTAACCCATTATATGTGTCAAACATAGTGTATTGTGTGTCATAATCCCAGCATATACAGGACCAGTGATCACAGTAACCCATTATATGTGTCATACATAGTGTATTGTGTGTCATAATCCCAGCATATACAGGACCAGTGATCACAGTAATCCATTATATGTGTCATACATAATGTATTGTGTGTAATAATTCCAGCATATACAGGACCAGTGATCACAGTAACCAATTATATGTGTCATACATAGTGTATTGTGTGTCATAATTCCAGCATATACAGGACCAGTGATCACAGTAACCCATTATATGTGTCATACATAGTGTATTGTGTATAATAATTCCAGCATATACAGGACCAGTGATCACAGTAACTCATTATATGTGTCATACATAGTGTATTGTGTGTCATAATTCCAGCATATACAGGACCAGTGATCACAGTAACCCATTATATGTGTCATACATAGTGTATTGTGTGTCATAATTCCAGCATATACAGGACCAGTGATCACAGTAACCCATAATATGTGTCGTACATAATGTATTGTGTGTAATAATTCCAGCATATACAGGACCAGTGATCACAGTAAGCCATTATATGTGTCATATATAGTGCATTGTGTGTCATAATTCCAGCATATACAGGACCAGTGATCACAGTAACCTATTATATGTGTCATACATAGTGTATTGTGTGTCATAATTCCAGCATATACAGGACCAGTGATCACAGTAACCCATTATATGTGTCATACATAGTGTATTGTGTGTTATAATCCCAGCATATACAGGACCAGTGATCACAGTAACCCATTATATGTGTCATACAAAGTGTATTGTGTGTCATAATTCCAGCATATACAGGACCAGTGATCACAGTAACCCATTATATGTGTCATACATAGTGTATTGTGTGCCATAATTCCAGCATATACAGGACCAGTGATCACAGTAACCCATTATATGTGTCATACATAGTGTATTGTGTGTAATAATTCCAGCATATACAGGACCAGTGATCACAGTAACCCATTATATGTGTCATACAAAGTGTATTGTGTGTCATAATTCCAGCACATACAGGACCAGTGATCACAGTAACCCATTATATGTGTCATACATAGTGTATTGTGTGTCATAATTCCAGCATATACAGGACCAGTGATCACAGTAACCCATAATATGTGTCATACATAATGTATTGTGTGTCATAATTCCAGCATTTACAGGACCAGTGATCACAGTAACCCATTATATGTGTCATACATAGTGTATTGTGTGTCATAATTCCAGCATATACAGGACCAGTGATCACAGTAACCTATTATATGTGTCATACATAGTGTATTGTGTGTCATAATTCCAGCATATACAGGACCAGTGATCACAGTAAGCCATTACATGCGTCATAAATAGTGTATTCTGTGTAATAATTCCAGCATATACAGGACCAGTGATCACAGTAACCCATTATATGTGTCTTACATAGTGTATTGTGTGCCATAATTCCAGCATATACAGAACCAGTGATCACAGTAACCCATTATATGTGTCATACATAGTGTACTGTGTGTTATAATTCCAGCATATACAGGTCCAGTGATCACAGTAACCCATTATATGTGTCATACATAGTGTACTGTGTGTTATAATTTCAGCATATACAGGACCAGTGATCACAGTAACCATTATATGTGTCATACATAGTGTATTGTGTGTAATAATACCAGCATATACAGGACCAGTGATCACAGTAACCCATTATATGTGCCATACATAGTGTATTTTGTGTCATAATTCCAGCATAAACAGGACCAGCGATCACAGTAACCCAGTATATGTGCCATACATAGTGTATTGTGTGTCATAATTCCAGCATATACAGGACCAGTGATCACAGTAACCCATTATATGTGCCATACATAGTGTATTTTGTGTCACAATTCCAGTATATACAGGACCAGCGATCTCAGTAACCCATTATATGTGTCATACATACTGTATTGTGTATAATAATTCCAGCATATACAGGACCAGTGATCACAGTAACCCATTATATGTGTCATACATAGTGTATTGTGTGTCATAATCCCAGCATATACAGGACCAGTGATCACAGTAACCCATTATATGTGTCATACATAGTGTATTGTGTGTCATAATCCCAGCATATACAGGACCAGTGATCACAGTAACCCATTATATGTGTCATACATAATGTATTGTGTGTAATAATTCCAGCATATACAGGACCAGTGATCACAGTAACCCTTTATATGTGTCATACATAGTGTATTGTGTGTCATAATTCCAGCATATACAGGACCAGTGATCACAGTAACCCATTATATGTGTCATACATACTGTATTGTGTAAAATAATTCCAGCATATACAGGACCAGGGATCACAGTAACCCATTATATGTGTCATACAACGTGTATTGTGTGTCATAATTCCAGCCTATACAGGACCAGTGATCACAGTAACCCATTATATGTGTCATACATAGTGTATTGTGTGTCATAATTCCAGCATATACAGAACCAGTGATCACAGTAACCCATTATATGTGTCATACATAGTGTATTGTGTGTCATAATTCCAGCATATAGAGGACCAGCGATCACAGTAAGCCATTATGTGTCATACATAGTGTATTGTGTGTCATAATTCCAGCATATGGAGGACCAGTGATCACAGTAACCCATTATATGTGTCATACACAGTGTATTATGTGTCATAATTCCAGCATATAGAGGACCAGCGATCACAGTAACCCATTATATGTGTCATACATAGTGTATTGTGTGTCATAATTCCAGCAGGACCAGCGATCACAGAAAGCCATTATATGTGTCATACATAGTGTATTATGTGTCATAATTCCAGCATATAGAGGACCAGCGATCACAGTAACCCATTATATGTGTCATACATAGTGTATTGTGTGTCATAATTCCAGCAGGACCAGCGATCACACTAAGCAATTATATGTGTCATACATAATGTATTGTGTGTCATAATTCCAGCATATACAGGACCAGTGATCACAGTAAGCCATTATATGCGTCATACATAGTGTATTTTGTGTCATAATTCCAGCATATACAGGACCAGCGATCACAGTAAGCCATTATATGTGTCATACATACTGTATTGTGTATAATAATTCCAGCATATACAGGACCAGTGATCACAGTAACCCATTATATGTGTCATACATAGTGTATTGTGTGTCATAATCCCAGCATATACAGGACCAGTGATCACAGTAACCCATTATATGTGTCATACATAGTGTATTGTGTGTCATAATTCCAGCATATACATGACCAGTGATCACAGTAACCCATTATATGTGTCATACATAATGTATTGTGTGTAATAATTCCAGCATATACAGGACCAGTGATCACAGTAACCCATTATAAGTGTCATACATAGTGTATTGTGTGTCATAATTCCAGCATATACAGGACCAGGGATCACAGTAACCCATTATATGTGTCATACATAGTGTATTGTGTATAATAATTCCAGCATATACAGGACCAGTGATCACAGTAACCCATTATATGTGCTATACATAGTGTATTTTGTGTCATAATTCCAGCATATACAGGACCAGCGATCTCAGTAACCCATTATATGTGTCATACATACTGTATTGTGTATAATAATTCCAGCATATACTGGACCAGTGATCACAGTAACCCATTATATGTGTCAAACATAGTGTATTGTGTGTCATAATCCCAGCATATACAGGACCAGTGATCACAGTAACCCATTATATGTGTCATACATAGTGTATTGTGTGTCATAATCCAAGCATATACAGGACCAGTGATCACAGTAACCCATTATATGTGTCATACATAATGTATTGTGTGTAATAATTCCAGCATATACAGGACCAGTGATCACAGTAACCAATTATATGTGTCATAGATAGTGTATTGTGTGTCATAATTCCAGCATATACAGGACCAGTGATCACAGTAACCCATTATATGTGTCATACATAGTGTATTGTGTATAATAATTCCAGCATATACAGGACCAGTGATCACAGTAACCCATTATATGTGTCATACATAGTGTATTGTGTGTCATAATTCCAGCATATACAGGACCAGTGATCACAGTAACCCATTATATGTGTCATACATAGTGTATTGTGTGTCATAATTCCAGCATATACAGGACCAGTGATCACAGTAACCCATAATATGTGTCATACATAATGTATTGTGTGTAATAATTCCAGCATATACAGGACCAGTGATCACAGTAAGCCATTATATGTGTCATATATAGTGCATTGTGTGTCATAATTCCAGCATATACAGGACCAGTGATCACAGTAACCTATTATATGTGTCATACATAGTGTATTGTGTGTCATAATTCCAGCATATACAGGACCAGTGATCACAGTAACCCATTATATGTGTCATACATAGTGTATTGTGTGTTATAATTCCAGCATATACAGGACCAGTGATCACAGTAACCCATTATATGTGTCATACATAGTGTACTGTGTGTTTTAATTCCAGCATATACAGGACCAGCGATCACAGTAACCCATTATATGTGTCATACATAGTGTATTGTGTATAATAATTCCAGCATATACAGGACCAGTGATCACAGTAACCCATTATATGTGTCATACATAGTGTATTGTGTGTCATAATCCCAGCATATATAGGACCAGTGATCACAGTAACCCATTACATGTGTCATACAAAGTGTATTGTGTGCCATAGTTCCAGCATATACAGGACCAGTGATCACAGTAACCCATTATATGTGTCATACATAATGTATTGTGTGTAATAATTCCAGCATATACGGGACCAGTGATCACAGTAACCCATTATATGTGTCATACATAGTGTATTGTGTGTTATAATTCCAGCATATACAGGACCAGTGATCACAGTAACCCATTATATGTGTCATACAAAGTGTATTGTGTGTCATAATTCCAGCATATACAGGACCAGTGATCACAGTAACCCTTTATATGTGTCATACATAGTGTATTGTGTGTCATAATTCCAGCATATACAGGACCAGTGATCACAGTAACCCATAATATGTGTCATATATAGTGTATTGTGTGTAATAATTCCAGCATATACAGGACCAGTGATCACAGTAAGCCATTATATGTGTCATACATAGTATATTGTGTGTCATAATTCCAGCATATACAGGACCAGTGATCACAGTAACCCATTATATGTGTCATACATAGTGTACTGTGTGTTATAATTCCAGCATATACAGGACCAGTGATCACAGTAACCATTATATGTGTCATACATAGTGTATTGTGTGTAATAATACCAGCATATACAGGACCAGTGATCACAGAAACCCATTATATGTGCCATACATAGTGTTTTGTGTGTCATAATTCCAGCATATACAGGACCAGTGATCACAGTAACCCATTATATGTGTCATACATAGTGTATTGTGTGTAATAATTCCAGCATATACAGGACCAGTGATCACAGTAACCCATTATATGTGTCATACATACTGTATTGTGTATAATAATTCCAGCATATACAGGACCAGTGATCACAGTAACCCATTATATGTGTCATACATAGTGTATTGTGTGTCATAATCCCAGCATATATAGGACCAGTGATCACAGTAACCCATTATATGTGTCATACATAGTGTATTGTGTGTCATAATTCCAGCATATACAGGACCAGTGATCACAGTATATGTGTCATACATAGTGTATTGTGTGTAATAATTCCAGCATATACAGGACCAGTTATCACAGTAAGCCATTATATGTGTCATACATAGTGTATTGTGTGTCATAATTCCAGCATATACTGGACCAGTGATTACAGTAACCCATTATATGTGTCATACATAGTGTATTGTGTGTAATAATTCCAGCATATACAGGACCAGTGATCACAGTAACCCATTATATGTGTCATACATAGTGTATTGTGTGTCATAATTCCAGCATATACAGGACCAGTGATCACAGTAACCCATTATATGTGTCATACATAGTGTACTGTGTGTTATAATTCCAGCATATGGAGTACCAGTGATCACAGTAACCATTATATGTGTCATACATAGTGTATTGTGTGTAATAATACCAGCATATACAGGACCAGTGATCACAGTAACCCATTATATGTGCCATACATAGTGTTTTGTGTGTCATAATTCCAGCATATACAGGACCAGTGATCACAGTAATCTATTATATGTGCCATACATAGTGTATTGTGTGTCATAATTCCAGCATATACAGGACCAGTGATCACAGTAACCCATTATATGTGTCATACATAGTGTATTGTGTGTCATAATTCCAGCATATACAGGGCCAGTGATCACAGTAACCCATTATATGTGTCATACATAGTGTATTGTGTGTCATAATTCCAGCATATACAGGACCAGTGATCACAGTAAGCCATTATATGTGTCATACATAGTGTATTGTGTGTCATAATTCCAGCATATACAGGACCAGTGATCACAGTAACCCATTATATGTGTCATACATAGTGTATTGTGTGTCATAATTCCAGCATATACAGGACCAGTGATCACAGTAACCCATTATATGTGTAATACATAGTGTATTGTGTGTAATAATTCCAGCATATACAGGACCAGTGATCACAGTAACCCATTATATGTGTCATACATAGTGTATTGTGTGTCATAATTCCAGCATATACAGGACCAGTGATCACAGTAACCCATTATATGTGTCATACATAGTGTATTGTGTGTAATAATACCAGCATATACAGGACCAGTGATCACAGTAACCCATTATATGTGCCATACATAGTGTTTTCTGTGTCATAATTCCAGCATATACAGGACCAGTGATCACAGTAACCCATTATATGTGTCATACATAGTGTATTGTGTGTAATAATTCCAGCATATACAGGACCAGTGATCACAGTAACCCATTATATGTGTCATACATAGTGTATTGTGTGTCATAATTCCAGCATATACAGGACCAGTGATCACAGTAACCCATTATATGTGTCATACATAGTGTATTGTGTGTCATAATACCAGCATATACAGGACCAGTGATCACAGTAACCCATTATAAGTGTCATACATAGTGTATTGTGTGTCATAATTCCAGCATATACAGGACCAGTGATCAAGGTAACCCATTATATGTGTCATACATAGTGTATTGTGTATAATAATTCCAGCATATACAGGACCAGTGATCACAGTAACCCATTATATGTGCTATACATAGTGTATTTTGTGTCATAATTCCAGCATATACAGGACCAGCGATCTCAGTAACCCATTATATGTGTCATACATACTGTATTGTGTATAATAATTCCAGCATATACTGGACCAGTGATCACAGTAACCCATTATATGTGTCAAACATAGTGTATTGTGTGTCATAATCCCAGTATATACAGGACCAGTGATCACAGTAACCCATTATATGTGTCATACATAGTGTATTGTGTGTCATAATCCCAGCATATACAGGACCAGTGATCACAGTAACCCATTATATGTGTCATACATAATGTATTGTGTGTAATAATTCCAGCATATACAGGACCAGTGATCACAGTAACCAATTATATGTGTCATACATAGTGTATTGTGTGTCATAATTCCAGCATATACAGGACCAGTGATCACAGTAACCCATTATATGTGTCATACATAGTGTATTGTGTATAATAATTCCAGCATATACAGGACCAGTGATCACAGTAACTCATTATATGTGTCATACATAGTGTATTGTGTGTCATAATTCCAGCATATACAGGACCAGTGATCACAGTAACCCATTATATGTGTCATACATAGTGTATTGTGTGTCATAATTCCAGCATATACAGGACCAGTGATCACAGTAACCCATAATATGTGTCATACATAATGTATTGTGTGTAATAATTCCAGCATATACAGGACCAGTGATCACAGTAAGCCATTATATGTGTCATATATAGTGCATTGTGTGTCATAATTCCAGCATATACAGGACCAGTGATCACAGTAACCTATTATATGTGTCATACATAGTGTATTGTGTGTCATAATTCCAGCATATACAGGACCAGTGATCACAGTAACCCATTATATGTGTCATACATAGTGTATTGTGTGTTATAATCCCAGCATATACAGGACCAGTGATCACAGTAACCCATTATATGTGTCATACAAAGTGTATTGTGTGTCATAATTCCAGCATATACAGGACCAGTGATCACAGTAACCCATTATATGTGTCATACATAGTGTATTGTGTGTCATAATTCCAGCATATACAGGACCAGTGATCACAGTAACCCATTATATGTGTCATACATAGTGTATTGTGTGTAATAATTCCAGCATATACAGGACCAGTGATCACAGTAACCCATTATATGTGTCATACAAAGTGTATTGTGTGTCATAATTCCAGCACATACAGGACCAGTGATCACAGTAACCCATTATATGTGTCATACATAGTGTATTGTGTGTCATAATTCCAGCATATACAGGACCAGTGATCACAGTAACCCATAATATGTGTCATACATAATGTATTGTGTGTCATAATTCCAGCATTTACAGGACCAGTGATCACAGTAACCCATTATATGTGTCATACATAGTGTATTGTGTGTCATAATTCCAGCATATACAGGACCAGTGATCACAGTAACCTATTATATGTGTCATACATAGTGTATTGTGTGTCATAATTCCAGCATATACAGGACCAGTGATCACAGTAAGCCATTACATGCGTCATAAATAGTGTATTCTGTGTAATAATTCCAGCATATACAGGACCAGTGATCACAGTAACCCATTATATGTGTCTTACATAGTGTATTGTGTGCCATAATTCCAGCATATACAGAACCAGTGATCACAGTAACCCATTATATGTGTCATACATAGTGTACTGTGTGTTATAATTCCAGCATATACAGGTCCAGTGATCACAGTAACCCATTATATGTGTCATACATAGTGTACTGTGTGTTATAATTCCAGCATATACAGGACCAGTGATCACAGTAACCATTATATGTGTCATACATAGTGTATTGTGTGTAATAATACCAGCATATACAGGACCAGTGATCACAGTAACCCATTATATGTGCCATACATAGTGTATTTTGTGTCATAATTCCAGCATAAACAGGACCAGCGATCACAGTAACCCAGTATATGTGCCATACATAGTGTATTGTGTGTCATAATTCCAGCAGATACAGGACCAGTGATCACAGTAACCCATTATATGTGCCATACATAGTGTATTTTGTGTCACAATTCCAGTATATACAGGACCAGCGATCTCAGTAACCCATTATATGTGTCATACATACTGTATTGTGTATAATAATTCCAGCATATACAGGACCAGTGATCACAGTAACCCATTATATGTGTCATACATAGTGTATTGTGTGTCATAATCCCAGCATATACAGGACCAGTGATCACAGTAACCCATTATATGTGTCATACATAGTGTATTGTGTGTCATAATCCCAGCATATACAGGACCAGTGATCACAGTAACCCATTATATGTGTCATACATAATGTATTGTGTGTAATAATTCCAGCATATACAGGACCAGTGATCACAGTAACCCTTTATATGTGTCATACATAGTGTATTGTGTGTCATAATTCCAGCATATACAGGACCAGTGATCACAGTAACCCATTATATGTGTCATACATACTGTATTGTGTAAAATAATTCCAGCATATACAGGACCAGGGATCACAGTAACCCATTATATGTGTCATACAACGTGTATTGTGTGTCATAATTCCAGCCTATACAGGACCAGTGATCACAGTAACCCATTATATGTGTCATACATAGTGTATTGTGTGTCATAATTCCAGCATATACAGAACCAGTGATCACAGTAACCCATTATATGTGTCATACATAGTGTATTGTGTGTCATAATTCCAGCATATAGAGGACCAGCGATCACAGTAAGCCATTATGTGTCATACATAGTGTATTGTGTGTCATAATTCCAGCATATGGAGGACCAGTGATCACAGTAACCCATTATATGTGTCATACACAGTGTATTATGTGTCATAATTCCAGCATATAGAGGACCAGCGATCACAGTAACCCATTATATGTGTCATACATAGTGTATTGTGTGTCATAATTCCAGCAGGACCAGCGATCACAGAAAGCCATTATATGTGTCATACATAGTGTATTATGTGTCATAATTCCAGCATATAGAGGACCAGCGATCACAGTAACCCATTATATGTGTCATACATAGTGTATTGTGTGTCATAATTCCAGCAGGACCAGCGATCACACTAAGCAATTATATGTGTCATACATAATGTATTGTGTGTCATAATTCCAGCATATACAGGACCAGTGATCACAGTAAGCCATTATATGCGTCATACATAGTGTATTTTGTGTCATAATTCCAGCATATACAGGACCAGCGATCACAGTAAGCCATTATATGTGTCATACATACTGTATTGTGTATAATAATTCCAGCATATACAGGACCAGTGATCACAGTAACCCATTATATGTGTCATACATAGTGTATTGTGTGTCATAATCCCAGCATATACAGGACCAGTGATCACAGTAACCCATTATATGTGTCATACATAGTGTATTGTGTGTCATAATTCCAGCATATACATGACCAGTGATCACAGTAACCCATTATATGTGTCATACATAATGTATTGTGTGTAATAATTCCAGCATATACAGGACCAGTGATCACAGTAACCCATTATAAGTGTCATACATAGTGTATTGTGTGTCATAATTCCAGCATATACAGGACCAGTGATCACAGTAACCCATTATATGTGTCATACATAGTGTATTGTGTATAATAATTCCAGCATATACAGGACCAGTGATCACAGTAACCCATTATATGTGCTATACATAGTGTATTTTGTGTCATAATTCCAGCATATACAGGACCAGCGATCTCAGTAACCCATTATATGTGTCATACATACTGTATTGTGTATAATAATTCCAGCATATACTGGACCAGTGATCACAGTAACCCATTATATGTGTCAAACATAGTGTATTGTGTGTCATAATCCCAGCATATACAGGACCAGTGATCACAGTAACCCATTATATGTGTCATACATAATGTATTGTGTGTAATATTTTCCAGCATATACAGGACCAGTGATCACAGTAACCAATTATATGGTCATAGATAGTGTATTGTGTGTCATAATTCCAGCATATACAGGACCAGTGATCACAGTAACCCATTATATGTGTCATACATAGTGTATTGTGTATAATAATTCCAGCATATACAGGACCAGTGATCACAGTAACCCATTATATGTGTCATACATAGTGTATTGTGTGTCATAATTCCAGCATATACAGGACCAGTGATCACAGTAACCCATTATATGTGTCATACATAGTGTATTGTGTGTCATAATTCCAGCATATACAGGACCAGTGATCACAGTAACCCATAATATGTGTCATACATAATGTATTGTGTGTAATAATTCCAGCATATACAGGACCAGTGATCACAGTAAGCCATTATATGTGTCATATATAGTGCATTGTGTGTCATAATTCCAGCATATACAGGACCAGTGATCACAGTAACCTATTATATGTGTCATACATAGTGTATTGTGTGTCATAATTCCAGCATATACAGGACCAGTGATCACAGTAACCCATTATATGTGTCATACATAGTGTATTGTGTGTTATAATTCCAGCATATACAGGACCAGTGATCACAGTAACCCATTATATGTGTCATACATAGTGTACTGTGTGTTTTAATTCCAGCATATACAGGACCAGCGATCACAGTAACCCATTATATGTGTCATACATAGTGTATTGTGTATAATAATTCCAGCATATACAGGACCAGTGATCACAGTAACCCATTATATGTGTCATACATAGTGTATTGTGTGTCATAGTTCCAGCATATACAGGACCAGTGATCACAGTAACCCATTATATGTGTCATACATAATGTATTGTGTGTAATAATTCCAGCATATACGGGACCAGTGATCACAGTAACCCATTATATGTGTCATACATAGTGTATTGTGTGTTATAATTCCAGCATATACAGGACCAGTGATCACAGTAACCCATTATATGTGTCATACAAAGTGTATTGTGTGTCATAATTCCAGCATATACAGGACCAGTGATCACAGTAACCCTTTATATGTGTCATACATAGTGTATTGTGTGTCATAATTCCAGCATATACAGGACCAGTGATCACAGTAACCCATAATATGTGTCATATATAGTGTATTGTGTGTAATAATTCCAGCATATACAGGACCAGTGATCACAGTAAGCCATTATATGTGTCATACATAGTGTATTGTGTGTCATAATTCCAGCATATACAGGACCAGTGATCACAGTAACCCATTATATGTGTCATACATAGTGTACTGTGTGTTATAATTCCAGCATATACAGGACCAGTGATCACAGTAACCATTATATGTGTCATACATAGTGTATTGTGTGTAATAATACCAGCATATACAGGACCAGTGATCACAGAAACCCATTATATGTGCCATACATAGTGTTTTGTGTGTCATAATTCCAGCATATACAGGACCAGTGATCACAGTAACCCATTATATGTGTCATACATAGTGTATTGTGTGTAATAATTCCAGCATATACAGGACCAGTGATCACAGTAACCCATTATATGTGTCATACATACTGTATTGTGTATAATAATTCCAGCATATACAGGACCAGTGATCACAGTAACCCATTATATGTGTCATACATAGTGTATTGTGTGTCATAATCCCAGCATATATAGGACCAGTGATCACAGTAACCCATTATATGTGTCATACATAGTGTATTGTGTGTCATAATTCCAGCATATACAGGACCAGTTATCACAGTATATGTGTCATACATAGTGTATTGTGTGTAATAATTCCAGCATATACAGGACCAGTGATCACAGTAAGCCATTATATGTGTCATACATAGTGTATTGTGTGTCATAATTCCAGCATATACAGGACCAGCGATCACAGTAACCCATTATATGTGTCATACATAGTGTATTGTGTGTCATAATCCCAGCATATACAGGACCAGCGATCACAGTAACCCATTATATGTGCCATACATAGTGTATTGTATGTCATAATTCCAGCATATACTGGACCAGTGATTACAGTAACCCATTATATGTGTCATACATAGTGTATTGTGTGTAATAATTCCAGCATATACAGGACCAGTGATCACAGTAACCCATTATATGTGTCATACATAGTGTATTGTGTGTCATAATTCCAGCATATACAGGACCAGTGATCACAGTAACCCATTATATGTGTCATACATAGTGTACTGTGTGTTATAATTCCAGCATATGGAGTACCAGTGATCACAGTAACCATTATATGTGTCATACATAGTGTATTGTGTGTAATAATACCAGCATATACAGGACCAGTGATCACAGTAACCCATTATATGTGCCATACATAGTGTTTTGTGTGTCATAATTCCAGCATATACAGGACCAGTGATCACAGTAACCCATTATATGTGTCATACATAGTGTATTGTGTGTCATAATTCCAGCATATACAGGGCCAGTGATCACAGTAACCCATTATATGTGTCATACATAGTGTATTGTGTGTCATAATTCCAGCATATACAGGACCAGTGATCACAGTAAGCCATTATATGTGTCATACATAGTGTATTGTGTGTCATAATTCCAGCATATACAGGACCAGTGATCACAGTAACCCATTATATGTGTCATACATAGTGTATTGTGTGTCATAATTCCAGCATATACAGGACCAGTGATCACAGTAACCCATTATATGTGTCATACATAGTGTATTGTGTGTAATAATTCCAGCATATACAGGACCAGTGATCACAGTAACCCATTATATGTGTCATACATAGTGTATTGTGTGTCATAATTCCAGCATATACAGGACCAGTGATCACAGTAACCCATTATATGTGTCATACATAGTGTATTGTGTGTAATAATACCAGCATATACAGGACCAGTGATCACAGTAACCCATTATATGTGCCATACATAGTGTTTTCTGTGTCATAATTCCAGCATATACAGGACCAGTGATCACAGTAATCTATTATATGTGCCATACATAGTGTATTGTGTGTCATAATTCCAGCATATACAGGACCAGTGATCACAGTAACCCATTATATGTGTCATACATAGTGTATTGTGTGTCATAATTCCAGCATATACAGGACCAGTGATCACAGTAACCCATTATATGTGTCATACATAGTGTATTGTGTGTCATAATTCCAGCATATACAGGACCAGTGATCACAGTAACCCATTATATGTGTCATACATAGTGTATTGTGTGTAATAATTCCAGCATATACAGGACCAGTGATCACAGTAACCCATTATATGTGTCATACATAGTGTATTGTGTGTCATAATTCCAGCATATACAGGACCAGTGATCACAGTAACCCATTATATGTGTCATACATAGTGTATTGTGTGTAATAATACCAGCATATACAGGACCAGTGATCACAGTAACCCATTATATGTGCCATACATAGTGTTTTCTGTGTCATAATTCCAGCATATACAGGACCAGTGATCACAGTAATCTATTATATGTGCCATACATAGTGTATTGTGTGTCATAATTCCAGCATATACAGGACCAGTGATCACAGTAACCCATTATATGTGTCATACATAGTGTATTGTGTGTCATAATTCCAGCATATACAGGACCAGTGATCACAGTAAGCCATTATATGTGTCATACATAGTGTATTGTGTGTCATAATTCCAGCATATACAGGACCAGTGATCACAGTAACCCATTATATGTGTCATACATAGTGTATTGTGTGTCATAATTCCAGCATATACAGGACCAGTGATCACAGTAACCCATTATATGTGTCATACATAGTGTATTGTGTGTAATAATTCCAGCATATACAGGACCAGTGATCACAGTAACCCATTATATGTGTCATACATAGTGTATTGTGTGTCATAATTCCAGCATATACAGGACCAGTGATCACAGTAACCCATTATATGTGTCATACATAGTGTATTGTGTGTCATAATTCCAGCATATACAGGACCAGTGATCACAGTAACCCATTATATGTGTCATACATAGTGTATTGTGTGTCATAAATCCAGCATATACAGGACCAGTGATCACAGTAATCTATTATATGTGCCATACATAGTGTATTGTGTGTCATAATTCCAGCATATACAGGACCAGTGATCACAGTAAGCCATTATATGCGTCATACATAGTGTATTTTGTGTCATAATTCCAGCATATACAGGACCAGCGATCACAGTAACCCATTATATGTGTCATACATACTGTATTGTGTGTCATAATTCCAGCATATACAGGACCAGTGATCACAGTAACCCATTATATGTGTCATACATAGTGTATTGTGTGTCATAATTCCAGCATATACAGGACCAGCGATCACAGTAACCCATTATATGTGTCTTACAAAGTGTATTGTGTGTCATAATTCCAGCATATACAGGACGAGTGATCACAGTAAGCCATTATATGCGTCATACATAGTGTATTTTGTGTCATAATTCCAGCATATACAGGACCAGCGATCACAGTAACCCATTATATGTGCCATACATAGTGTATTGTGTGTCATAATTCCAGCATATACAGGACCAGTGATCACAGTAACCCATTATATGTGCCATACATAGTGTATTTTGTGTCATAATTCCAGCATATACAGGACCAGCGATCACAGTAACCTAGTATATGTGCCATACATAGTGTATTGTGTGTCATAATTCCAGCATATACAGGACCAGTGATCACAGTAACCCATTATATGTGCCATACATAGTGTATTTTGTGTCATAATTCCAGCATATACAGGACCAGCGATCACAGTAACCCATTATATGTGTCATACATAGTGTACTGTGTGTTATAATTCCAGCATATACAGGACCAGCGATCACAGTAACCCATTATATGTGCCATACATAGTGTATTGTGTGTCATAATTCCAGCATATACAGGACCAGTGATCACAGTAATCCATTATATGTGCCATACATAGTGTATTTTGTGTCATAATTCCAGCATATACAGGACCAGCGATCACAGTAACCTAGTATATGTGCCATACATAGTGTATTGTGTGTCATAATTCCAGCATATACAGGACCAGTGATCACAGTAACCCATTATATGTGCCATACATAGTGTATTTTGTGTCATAATTCCAGCATATACAGGACCAGCGATCACAGTAACCCATTATATGTGTCATACATACTGTATTGTGTGTCATAATTCCAGCATATACAGGACCAGTGATAACAGTAACCCTTTATATGTGTCATACATAGTGTATTGTGTGTCATAATTCCAGCATATACAGGACCAGTGATCACAGTAACCCATTATATGTGTCATACATAATGTATTGTGTGTAATAATTCCAGCATATACAGGACCAGTGATCACAGTAAGCCATTATATGTGTCATACATAGTGTATTGTGTGTCATAATTCCAGCATATACAGGACCAGTGATCACAGTAACCTATTATATGTGTCATACATAGTGTATTGTGTGTTATAATTCCAGCATATACAGGACCAGTGATCACAGTAACCCATTATATGTGTCATACATAGTGTATTGTGTGTCATAATTCCAGCATATACAGGACCAGCGATCACAGTAACCCATTATATGTGTCATACAAAGTGTACTGTGTGTCATAATTCCAGTGTATACAGGACCAGCGATCACAGTAACCCATTATATGTGTCATACATAGTGTATTGTGTGTCATAATTCCAGCATATACAGAACCAGCGATCACAGTAAGCCATTATATGTGTCATACATAGTGTATTGTGTGTCATAATTCCAGCAAATACAGGACCAGTGATCACAGTAACCCATTATATGTGTCATACATTGTGTATTGTGTGTAATAATTCCAGCATATACAGGACCAGTGATCACAGTAACCCATTATATGTGTCATACATAGTGTATTGTGTGTCATAATTCCAGCATATACAGGACCAGTTATCACAGTAACCCATTATATGTGTCATACATAGTGTACTGTGTGTTATAATTTCAGCATATACAGGACCAGTGATCACAGTAACCATTATATGTGTCATACATAGTGTATTGTGTGTAATAATACCAGCATATACAGGACCAGTGAGCACAGTAACCCATTATATGTGTCATACATAGTGTATTGTGTGTCATAATTCCAGCATATACAGGACCAGTTATCACAGTAACCCATTATATGTGTCATACATAGTGTACTGTGTGTTATAATTCCAGCATATACAGGACCAGCGATCACAGTAACCCATTATATGTGCCATACATAGTGTATTGTGTGTCATAATTCCAGCATATACAGGACCAGTGATCACAGTAATCCATTATATGTGCCATACATAGTGTATTTTGTGTCATAATTCCAGCATATACAGGACCAGCGATCACAGTAACCTAGTATATGTGCCATACATAGTGTATTGTGTGTCATAATTCCAGCATATACAGGACCAGTGATCACAGTAACCCATTATATGTGCCATACATAGTGTATTTTGTGTCATAATTCCAGCATATACAGGACCAGCGATCACAGTAACCCATTATATGTGTCATACATACTGTATTGTGTGTCATAATTCCAGCATATACAGGACCAGTGATAACAGTAACCCTTTATATGTGTCATACATAGTGTATTGTGTGTCATAATTCCAGCATATACAGGACCAGTGATCACAGTAACCCATTATATGTGTCATACATAATGTATTGTGTGTAATAATTCCAGCATATACAGGACCAGTGATCACAGTAACCCATTATATGTGTCATACATAGTGTATTGTGTGTCATAATTCCAGCATATACAGGACCAGTGATCACAGTAACCCATTATATGTGTCATACATAGTGTATTGTGTATAATAATTCCAGCATATACAGGACCAGTGATCACAGTAACCCATTATATGTGTCATACAAAGTGTATTGTGTGTCATAATTCCAGCATATACAGGACCAGTGATCACAGTAACCCATAATATGTGTCATACATAATGTATTGTGTGTAATAATTCCAGCATATACAGGACCAGTGATCACAGTAAGCCATTATATGTGTCATACATAGTGTATTGTGTGTCATAATTCCAGCATATACAGGACCAGTGATCACAGTAACCTATTAGATGTGTCATACATAGTGTATTGTGTGTCATAATTCCAGCATATACAGGACCAGTGATCACAGTAACCCATTATATGTGTCATACATAGTGTATTTTGTGTCATAATTCCAGCATATACAGGACCAGCGATCACAGTAACCCATTATATGTGTCATACAAAGTGTACTGTGTGTCATAATTCCAGTGTATACAGGACCAGCGATCACAGTAACCCATTATATGTGTCATACATAGTGTATTGTGTGTCATAATTCCAGCATATACAGAACCAGCGATCACAGTAAGCCATTATATGTGTCATACATAGTGTATTGTGTGTCATATTTCCAGCATATACAGGACCAGTGATCACAGTAACCCATTATTTGGGTCATACATAGTGTACTGTGTGTTATAATTTCAGCATATACAGGACCAGTGATCACAGTAACCCATTATATGTGTCATACATAGTGTACTGTGTGTTATAATTCCAGCATATACAGGACCAGCGATCACAGTAACCCATTATATGTGCCATACATAGTGTATTGTGTGTCATAATTCCAGCATATACAGGACCAGTGATCACAGTAATCCATTATATGTGCCATACATAGTGTATTTTGTGTCATAATTCCAGCATATACAGGACCAGCGATCACAGTAACCTAGTATATGTGCCATACATAGTGTATTGTGTGTCATAATTCCAGCATATACAGGACCAGTGATCACAGTAACCCATTATATGTGCCATACATAGTGTATTTTGTGTCATAATTCCAGCATATACAGGACCAGCGATCACAGTAACCCATTATATGTGTCATACATACTGTATTGTGTGTCATAATTCCAGCATATACAGGACCAGTGATAACAGTAACCCTTTATATGTGTCATACATAGTGTATTGTGTGTCATAATTCCAGCATATACAGGACCAGTGATCACAGTAACCCATTATATGTGTCATACATAATGTATTGTGTGTAATAATTCCAGCATATACAGGACCAGTGATCACAGTAACCCATTATATGTGTCATACATAGTGTATTGTGTGTCATAATTCCAGCATATACAGGACCAGTGATCACAGTAACCCATTATATGTGTCATACATAGTGTATTGTGTATAATAATTCCAGCATATACAGGACCAGTGATCACAGTAACCCATTATATGTGTCATACAAAGTGTATTGTGTGTCATAATTCCAGCATATACAGGACCAGTGATCACAGTAACCCATAATATGTGTCATACATAATGTATTGTGTGTAATAATTCCAGCATATACAGGACCAGTGATCACAGTAAGCCATTATATGTGTCATACATAGTGTATTGTGTGTCATAATTCCAGCATATACAGGACCAGTGATCACAGTAACCTATTAGATGTGTCATACATAGTGTATTGTGTGTCATAATTCCAGCATATACAGGACCAGTGATCACAGTAACCCATTATATGTGTCATACATAGTGTATTTTGTGTCATAATTCCAGCATATACAGGACCAGCGATCACAGTAACCCATTATATGTGTCATACAAAGTGTACTGTGTGTCATAATTCCAGTGTATACAGGACCAGCGATCACAGTAACCCATTATATGTGTCATACATAGTGTATTGTGTGTCATAATTCCAGCATATACAGAACCAGCGATCACAGTAAGCCATTATATGTGTCATACATAGTGTATTGTGTGTCATATTTCCAGCATATACAGGACCAGTGATCACAGTAACCCATTATTTGGGTCATACATAGTGTATTGTGTGTCATAATTGCAGTATATACAGGAACAGCGATCACAGTAACCCATTATATGTGTCATACATAGTGTAGTGTGTGTAATAATCCCAGCATATACAGGACCAGCGATCACAGTAACCCATTATATGTGTCATACATAGTGTATTCTGTGTCATAATTCCAGCATATACAGGACCAGCGATCACAGTAACCCATTATATGTGTCATACAAAGTGTATTGTGTGTCATAATTCCAGCATAAACAGGACCAGAGATCACAGTAACCCATTATATGTGCCATACATAGTGTATTGTGTGTCATAATTCCAGCATATAGAGGACCAGAGATCACAGTAACCCATTATATGTATCATACATAGTGTATTGTGTGTCATAATTCCAGCATATAGAGGACCAGCGATCACAGTAACCCATTATATGTGTCATACATAGTGTATTGTGTGTCATATTTCCAGCATATACAGGACCAGCGATCACAGTAACCCATTATATGTGTCATACATAGTGTATTGTGTGTCATATTTCCAGCATATACAGGACCAGCGATCACAGTATGCCATTATATGTGTCATACATAGTGTATTGTGTGTCATATTTCCAGCATATACAGGAGCAGTGATCACAGTAACCAATTATATGTGTCATACATAGTGTATTGTGTGTCATAATTCCAGTATATACAGGACCAGCGATCACAGTAACCCATTATATGTGTCATACATAGTGTATTGTGTGTAATAATCCCAGCATATACAGGACCAGCGATCACAGTAACCCATTATATGTGTCATACATAGTGTATTATGGGTCATACTTCCAGCATATACAGGACCAGCGATCACAGTAACCCATTATATGTGTCATACAAAGTGTATTGTGTGTCATAATTTCAGCATAAACAGGACCAGAGATCACAGTAACCCATTACATGTCTCATACATAGTGTATTGTGTGTCATAATTCCTGCATATAGAGGACCAGAGATCACAGTAACCCATTATATGTGTCATACATAGTGTATTGTGTGTCATATTTCCAGCATATACAGGACCAGCGATCACAGTAACCCATTATATGTGTCATACAATGTGTATTGTGTGTCATATTTCCAGCATATACAGGACCAGTGATAACAGTAACCAATTATATGTGTCATACATAGTGTATTGTTTGTCATAATTCCAGCATATACAGAACCAGCGATCACAGTAACCCATTATATGTGCCATATATAGTGTATTGTGTGTCATAATTCCAGCATATACAGGACCAGTGATCACAGTAACCCTTTATATGTGTCATACATAGTGTACTGTGTGCCATAACTCCAGCATATACAGGACCAGCGATCACAGTAACCCATTATATGTGTCATACATATTGTATTGTGTGTAGGGGTGTGCACCGGCCACTTTTCGTGTTTTGTGTTTTGGTTTTGGATCTGGATCTTTCTTCGTGTTTTGGATATGGATTGGTTTTGCCAAAACCACCCTTCCGTGTTTTGGGTTCTGGGTTTTCTGTTTTGGATCTGTATTTTTCTTTAAAAAAAGCATAGAAACAGCTAAAATCACAGAATTTGTGGGTTTTTCTGCTCCTATGCTATTATTAACCTCAATAACCTTAATTTCCACTAATTTCCAGTCTATTCTGAACACCTCACACCTCACAATAGTGTTTTTATGTCCAAAAGGTTGCATCGAGGTAGCTGGATGACTATGCTAAGAGATCCGAGTGGGCGGCACAAACACGTGGTCCATCTAGGAGTGGCACTGCAGTGGCAGACAGGATGGCAGTTTGAAAAACTAGGCCCCAAACTATACATAATGCAAAGAAAAAAAAGAGGTGCAAGATGGAATTGTCCTTGGGCCCTCGCACCCACTTATGTTGTATAAACAGGACATGCACACTTTAACAAACCAAACATTTCAGCGCCAGGGTCTGCCACACGACTGTGGCTGAAATGATTGGTTCGTTTGGGCCCCCACAAAACAAGCTGGCAATTAATCTGTCCCTGCACAAACTGGCTCTACGGAGGCAAGATGTCGTCCTCATCCTCCTCATCCACCGATTCCTCACCCTCTTCAGTGTTGTGTACATCCTCATCCTCACAGAGTATTAATTCGTCCCCGCTGGAATCCACAACCACAGGTCCCTCTGTACGTTCTGGAGGCTGGTCTCCCTGGAAGAGTTGATAATTCATTTTATGAACATCATCTTCTCCACATTTTGTGGAAGCAACCTCCTACGCTTTTTGCTGACAAGGTTCCCGGCTGCACTAAACACTCTTTCGGAGTACACACTGGAGGGGGGGCAACTCAGGTAAAATAGAGCCAGTTTGTACAGGGACCTCCAAATTGCTTCTTTTTCCTGCCAGTACAGGTACGGACTGTCTGACATGCCTACTTGGATGCTGTCACCGATGTAATCCTTTAACAGACAGACACACGCTTGTCGGCTACAGCCCACACAATTCACAAAGACAGAAAAAAGAAGAAGAATATTTTTATTGTTTGTGTAGCACACTTTGAGGGTGTCACCACCCTTTAACAGACAGACGCACGCTTGTCGCTGCTGCTTTGAGGATGCAGGTGGACTCTAGACGGGATTTGGAACCGGGGACACACTACCTCCACCAATTGTCTAAATCCCACTGCACTAAAGGCGGATACCGGACGCACGTCTAACACCAACATAGCAGTCAAGGCCTCAGTTATACGTTTTGCTTCAGGATGACTGCTGTCGTACTTCATCCTCATCGCTAGGGACTGTTGGAGTGTCAAATGTTTAGTAAAAGTAGTGATGTTCCTACTTCCTCTCTGGGAAGATGAACAACTCCCAGCAGCAGCAACAGCACTAGGAGGAAGTGGTTCTTGATCTTTCCCTATTTTATTTTTATCTGAGAAAGTTTGGTCCTCCATTTATGTTATATTGATATATACGTGCGGCTAAAGCGCACACAAACACAGAAAATATTTTTTTATTTTTGCTGGAGAGTAGTGCACTTTGTGGGTTACACCACCCTTTAAGAAATGAGCCAGCCGGCTCTTTACTTATGGGACACAGGCGCACGCTTGGCGCTTCTCCTTTGTTGATGCACGTGCAGCCACAGTGCACACAATTCACAAACACAGAAAATATTTTTTTTTTTGGTTTGGACTGGAGTGTACTTTGGGGGTTACAGCACCCTTTAACGGTCAAGCCAGCCGGCCCTTTACTTATGACACAGGCGCACGCTTGGCACTACTTTGTTGATGCACGTGCGGCTACTGCGCACACAATTCACAAACACAGAAAATATATATTTTTTTGGTTTGGACTGGAGTGTTCTTTGGGGGTTACAGCACCCTTTAACGGTCAAGCCAGCCGGCCCTTTACTTATGACACAGGCGCACGCTTGGCACTACTTTGTTGATGCACGTGCGGCTACTGCGCACACAATTCACAAACACAGAAAATAATTTTTTTTTGGTTTGGACTGGAGTGTACTTTGGGGGTTACAGCACCCTTTAACGGTCAAGCCAGCTGGCCCTTTACTTATGACACAGGCGCACGCTTGGCACTACTTTGTTGATGCACGTGCGGCTACTGCGCACACAATTCACAAACACAGAAAATATATATTTTTTTGGTTTGGACTGGAGTGTACTTTGGGGGTTACAGCACCCTTTAACGGTCAAGCCAGCCGGCCCTTTACTTATGACACAGGCGCACGCTTGGCACTACTTTGTTGATGCACGTGCGGCTACTGCGCGCACAATTCACAAACACAGAAAATATATATATTTTTGGTTTGGACTGGAGTGTTCTTTGGGGGTTACAGCACCCTTTAACGGTCAAGCCAGCCGGCCCTTTACTTATGACACAGGCGCACGCTTGGCACTACTTTGTTGATGCACGTGCGGCTACTGCGCACACAATTCACAAACACAGAAAATAATTTTTTTTTGGTTTGGACTGGAGTGTACTTTGGGGGTTACAGCACCCTTTAACGGTCAAGCCAGCCGGCCCTTTACTTATGACACAGGCGCACACATGGCACTACTTTGTTGATGCACGTGCGGCTACTGCGCACACAATTCACAAACACAGAAAATAATTTTTTTTTGGTTGGGACTGGAGTGTACTTTGGGGGTTACAGCACCCTTTAACGGTCATGCCAGCTGGCCCTTTACTTATGACACAGGCGCACGCTTGGCACTACTTTGTTGATGCACGTGCGGCTACTGCGCACACAATTCACAAACACAGAAAATATTTTTTTTTTTGGTTTGGACTGGAGTGTACTTTGGGGGTTACAGCACCCTTTATCGGTCAAGCCAGCCGGCCCTTTACTTATGACACAGGCGCACGCTTGGCACTACTTTGTTGATGCACGTGCTGCTACTGCGCACACAATTCACAAACACAGAAAATAATTTTTATTTGGTTTGGACTGGAGTGTACTTTGGGGGTTACAGCACCCTTTAACGGTCAAGCCAGCCGGCCCTTTACTTATGACACAGGCGCATGCTTGGCACTACTTTGTTGATGCACGTGCGGCTACTGCGCACACAATTCACAAACACAGAAAATATATATTTTTTTGGTTTGGACTGGAGTGTACTTTGGGGGTTACAGCACCCTTTAACGGTCAAGCCAGCCGGCCCTTTACTTATGACACAGGCGCACGCTTGGCACTACTTTGTTGATGCACGTGCGGCTACTGCGCACACAATTCACAAACACAGAAAATATATATTTTTTTGGTTTGGACTGGAGTGTTCTTTGGGGGTTACAGCACCCTTTAACGGTCAAGCCAGCCGGCCCTTTACTTATGAAACAGGCGCACGCTTGGCACTACTTTGTTGATGCACGTGCGGCTACTGCGCACACAATTCACAAACACAGAAAAAATTTTTTTTTTGGTTTGGACTGGAGTGTACTTTGGGGGTTACAGCACCCTTTAACGGTCAAGCCAGCCGGCCCTTTACTTATGACACAGGCGCACGCTTGGCACTACTTTGTTGATGCACGTGCGGCTACTGCGCACACAATTCACAAACACAGAAAATATTTTTTTTTTTGGTTTGGACTGGAGTGTACTTTGGGGGTTACAGCACCCTTTAACGGTCAAGCCAGCTGGCCCTTTACTTATGACACAGGCGCACGCTTGGCACTACTTTGTTGATGCACGTGCGGCTACTGCGCACACAATTCACAAACACAGAAAATATATATTTTTTTGGTTTGGACTGGAGTGTTCTTTGGGGGTTACAGCACCCTTTAACGGTCAAGCCAGCCGGCCCTTTACTTATGACACAGGCGCACGCTTGGCACTACTTTGTTGATGCACGTGCGGCTACTGCGCACACAATTCACAAACACAGAAAATATTTTTTTTTTGGTTTGGACTGGAGTGTACTTTGGGGGGTACAGCACCCTTTAACTGTCAAGCCAGCCGGCCCTTTACTTATGACACAGGCGCACGCTTGGCACTACTTTGTTGATGCACGTGCGGCTACTGCGCACACAATTCACAAACACAGAAAATAATTTTTTTTTTGGTTTTGACTGGAGTGTACTTTGGGGGTTACAGCACCCTTTAACGGTCAAGCCAGCCGGCCCTTTACTTATGACACAGGCGCACGCTTGGCACTACTTTGTTGATGCACGTGCGGCTACTGCGCACACAATTCACAAACACAGAAAACTATTTTTTTTTTGGTTTGGACTGGAGTGTACTTTGGGGGTTACAGCACCCTTTAACGGTCAAGCCAGCCGGCCCTTTACTTATGACACAGGCGCACGCTTGGCACTACTTTGTTGATGCACGTGCAGCTACTGCGCACACAATTCACAAACACAAAAAATATTATTTTTTTAGCACTTGGGGGGAGCACCCCTGATGGACAGAGCACCCCCCTGGACAACACTACAGCACCCCTTTAGGACTGGGACACTGCACAGGACTTTGGAGTGGACATAGCCCCTATGGAGAACTGACTGCACAACACAGTCCAGCCAGCCCCTATGTACTTTGAAGTAGTGGACACAGCCCCTATTAGCAACAGCAGCACAGCACAACACAGCCAGCCCCTATGGACTTTGAAGTAGTGGACAACAGCAGCACAGCACAGCACAACACTACTCTGCACTACACTACACAGCCCAGCCAGCCCTAACTCCCACCCTCCCTCTTCATTGTCCACAGCCGAGTGAGAAAATGGCGCCGACGCAGGTACCTTATATAGGATCCAAAACCCACGAGACTCGGAAGGCGGGATGATGACGTTTTGCCTCGATTTCAGATCCGAGTCAGGCGGGAAAAGTCGAGCCTCACTCGGATCTGACTCGGATCGGGGGGGCTCGGGGGGGTTTGGATTTCAGAAATCCGAACCCGCTCACCCCTAATATATACGTGCGGCTAAGGCGCACACAAACACAGAAAATAATTTTTTATTTTTGTTGGAGACTAGTGCACTTTGTGGGTTACACCACCCTTTAAGAAATGAGCCAGCCGGCCCTTTACTTATGGAACACAGGCGCACGCTTGGCGCTGCTCCTTTGTTGATGCACGTGCAGCCACAGTGCACACAATTCACAAACACAGAAACATTTTTTTTATTTTGTTTGCGGTGCCCTTTGTGGGTTACAGCACCCTTTAGCGGTCAGTCCAGCCGGCCCTTTATTTATGGGACACAGGCGCACGCTTGGCACTACTTTGTTGATGCACATGCGGCTACTGCGCACACAATTCACAAACACAGAAAATATATTTTTATTTTGTTTGGAGTGTACTTTGGGGGTTACAGCACCCTTTAACGGTCAAGCCAGCCGGCCCTTTACTTATGACACAGCCGCACGCTTGGCACTACTTTGTTGATGCACGTGCGGCTACTGCGCACACAATTCACAAACACAGAAAATATTTTTTGATTTTGTTTGGAGTGTACTTTGGGGGTTACAGCACCCTTTAACGGTCAAGCCAGCCGGCCCTTTACTTATGACACAGGCGCACGCTTGGCACTACTTTGTTGATGCACGTGCGGCTACTGCGCACACAATTCACAAACACAGAAAATATTTTTTTATTTTGTTTGGAGTGTACTTTGGGGATTACAGCACCCTTTAATGGTCAAGCCAGCCGGCCCTTTACTTATGACACAGACGCACGCTTGGCACTACTTTGTTGATGCACGTGCGGCTACTGCGCACACAATTCACAAACACAGAAAATATTTTTTTATTTGGTTTGGAGTGTACTTTGGGGGTTACAGCACCCTTTAACGGTCAAGCCAGCTGGCCCACAGGCGCACGCTTGGCACTACTTTGTTGATGCACGTGCAGCTACTGCGCACACAATTCACAAACACAGAAAAAATATATTTTTTTTAGCACTTGGGGGGAGCACCCCTGACGAACAGAGCACCCCCTAGACAACACTACAGCACCCCTTTAGGACTGGGACACTGCACAGGACTTTGGAGTGGACACAGCCCCTATGGACAACTGACTGCACAACACAGTCCAGCCAGCCCCTATGGACTTTGAAGTAGTGGACACAGCCCCTATTACCAACAGCAGCACAGCACAGCACAGCCAGCCCCTATGGACTTTGAAGTAGTGGACACAGCCCCTATGGACAACAGCAGCACAGCACAACACTACTCTGCACTACACTACACTACACAGCCCAGCCAGCCCTAACTCCCACCCTCCCTCTTCACTGTCCACAGCCGAGTTAGAAAATGGCGCCGACGCGGGTACCTTTTATAGGATCCAAAACCCGCGAGACCCGGAAGGCGGGATGATGACGTTTTGCCTCGATTTCAGATCCGAGTCAGGCGGGAAAAGTCGAGCCTGACTCGGATCTGCCTCGGATCGGGGGGGCTCGGGGGGGGTTCGGATTTCAGAAATCCGAACCCGCTCACCCCTAATGTATATATATATATATATATATATATTAATATATTGGTACAACGCGTACTTACATATAATCATAAATATATACACGCACTCATAAAAGGTACTTGCACATTATGGTTTATATTAAAGTTATTAATTATGATGTAAAATGTATGTAAAATGTATGTATTTTATATTTATGGTATACACATGGTAGACATGGCAAGTTTGGTACTAAACTGACACACTGTTTATTTCCAGATATCTGAATCTATCAGCGAGGGAGTCGCATCTTGTGTTCGATGGTTATGGAATATAGGAAATTATTGGTTAAAATGTGTACACTGTAATGTAGTGTCTCTATCTAGTTTAAATCAATTAAAGAACGACAATGTAATCTGGAGAATTGGGACATACCCCTAGTGAACTGTCCTATGAACTACAGCGTACTACAAAGACCAAGAGCAAAAACCAATGGAATTATGTTTGTCTGTCTACATTGTTGTTATCATGATCTGTTAGGGTATATAACCTGTGTCCCGGTCCCAGTTAGTAGCCATTCTCATGGATGTCCACAGACCTCAGGATTGATGACTGTAACTGGGACCGGTGCGCTTGTGTATGTATCGACTATACCTTGTTTATGTATAATCTTTTGCGCTAATTGTATTTAGATCACAGCGTGTAACTATATGCTTTTTATATGAATAATATCTTTTTGTGCTTTGGAACCACACTCATAGTCTGGAAAGCAATTATTTCTTGTGCGACTTACAACGCTAAATAGCGACATTTATGGTGTATAGATTATTAGGAATTCATATAGGTGTTGCTTTCACAATCTCTGTAAATGCTTTTCCAAAAGTAGGCAAGTATGAGGTGCGGTGCAGCTGCTTGCTGGGCAGTCATTAAGGATGTGACTGACACGGCCGGAAGCTACACGCAGGGGGCGGGAGCATAGTGCTGGCAGAGTGACTAAACACTGCAGTGCACTACTGGGCAATACATCCTAGTAGTCTCTGCAGAGGGATCAGAGGAGCGTGTGCTGAGTTCTGATTGGATGAGCCCATCACATGCTCCTCTGGCCCAGCAGCAGCCTCATGGGTGTGACTCATTGTGAGGCTGTGACTGCCGCTCTGCCGGCTGCCTGAGGATGCTGTGTCTTCTGGTGAGTACACTTTGTGGGCACTACAGGCAGTGACGTTTCTAGGTGCGGGCTACCAGGGCCGTCACCCGGAGTGCCGACACCTAGAGAGCGCTGGTCCCAAACCCCCCCCCAGACGCCGCCGCCGGGAGGCTGCATTTGCCGGGTGCCCACTGATATTTGTTATCAGCAGGCACCCGGCTCCGTCCCTGCAGAGGCAGCCGAAAGCCGTAGCTCACTCCTGAGCTCCGGCTTCCGGCAGAGAGAGCACTATGGGAGGGACGTCATGATGTCATGACGTTTCTCCCATAGATCCGAGGAGCCGCGGTCAGACCGGGTGGAAGCAGGAGCGGGGCTAAACGTAAGTATTGTGTTTTTTTTTTTCAGTTGGAAGCACTGGGGGCACGATTATAGGGGCATTACTACTGGGGGGCATTACTACTGGGGAATGACTATAAGGGGCATTACTACTAGTGGGCACAACTACAGGGGGCATTATTTCTGGGGGCATTACTACTGGGGACTTTACTACAGTGGGCACTACTATAGGGGGCTAGTACTACGGGGGAGCATTACTAATGGGGGCACTACAATAGGGGGCATTACTTATGGGGGGATTACTACTGGAGAGCATTACTAATGGGGGCTCTACTAATGGGAGCACTACTATAAGGGACATTACTACTGGGGGCACTACTATTGGGGGCATTACTACTGTGGGCACTACTATAGGGGGCATTACTAATTGGGGGATTACTACTGTGGAGCTTTACTACTGGGGGAACTACTATAGGGGGCATTACTACTGGGGGCATTACCACTGGGGGTACTACTAATGGGTGCACTGCATGGGGGGTACCACTACTGGGGCCATTGTGTAAGGGGCACCACTGCTGTGGGCATTGTATAAGGGGCACTACTACTGTGGGCATTGTATTAGGGGCACTACTACTGTGGGCCTTGTGTATAAGGTACACTAATTTTGGCATTATGTAAAATGGGCACCACTTTGTGTCATAACATAAGGGACTACTGTGTGGTGTAATTTGAATTGGGGATAATGTGTTATAAAGGTAATTACTGTGTGTGGCACAATGTATTATACCGGGCATTACTGCATGTGGCATAATGTGTTATACAGGGCTTTACTGCGTGTGGCATAATGTTATATTATCTAAAAAAGTGGCATAATGTGTGGGCAATACATGTGATATAATGTGTGAGCAATACAGGTGGCATAATGTGTGGGCACTACAGATGGCATAATGTGTGAGCAATACAAGTGGCATAATGTGTGGGCACTACAGGTGGCATAATGTGTGAGCAATACAGGTGGTATAATGTGTGGGCAATACAGGTGGCATAACGTGTGAGCAATACAGGTGGCATAATGTGAGCAATACAGGTGGCATAATGTGTGGGCAATACAGGTGGCATACTGTGTGGGCAATACAGGTGGCAGAATGTGTGGGCAAAACAGGTGACATAATGTGTGAGCACTACAGGCAGGGCCGGCCCTAGCCCAAATTTTTTGGTAAGCGAGTATTTTTTTTGGCGCCCCCCCCTATGCAGTGCCCCTTTTACAGTGCCCCCGGTAGTGGTCCCCCCAATACAGTGCACCTTGTGCCCCCAGTAGTAAGCCCCTTATATAGTGCCCCAGTAGTACTCCCCCCCCCATGCAGTGCCCCCAGTAGTGGTACCCCCCTATGCAGTGCCCATTATATAGTGCCCCCAGTAGTAGCCCCACTCTTGTAGTGCCCCCAGTAGTAGCCCCCCTTGTAGTGCCCCCAGTAGTATTCCCCCCTTGTAGTGCCCCCAGTAGTATTTCCCCCCCCTTGTAGTGCCCCCAGACGCGTCACTCCCATTACCCACTGCGGGAGCCGGAAGATGTCCGGCTCTGGCAGTGGGAGCAGCAGCCGATGAGAGTCTGTCTGACTCTCATCAGCTGCTAAAGCAAACACACAGCTGCCGGCTCCGGGGGCTGTGTGTTTGTGCTGTGTAGCGCTGACCGAACTCCGTCCGGTCAGCGCTACACACGCGGTGCAGCCGTGTCACAGTGACACAGCTGCACCGCGGCCCGCATGGTACGCAGCTGAGGCGCCCTTCGCTATGTGGCGCCTTACGCAGCTCCGTACCATGCATAACGGGAGAACTGGCCCTGACTACAGGTGGCATAATGTGTGAGCACTACAGGTGACAGCAATCATACATTAGGGGGAAGTCCAGGAGCAGAGCATTGAGTACCTGATGGGAGGGGTCATGTTGGAGGGTAGCCAGTTTTGCAGCAGAAGGTGATATATACAGCATCCATTCTGTACATAGTAAGTGATTATGTGTGACTGTCTATACAGATGTGTCCTAAGTTGCGCCACACAGGAGTCTTTCCTAAGGCATGTAAAACTTCTTGCAAAGCCAGAGGTTCCCAAACTCCGCCATTACAGTCCAGGTATTAATGATATCCATTCTTGAATCCAGATGGTTAAATCAATTTGACTGAGGTACTAATTAAGTCATCTGTGCTCAAGCATGGACATCCTTAAAATGTGGACTGTAATGTCGCAGTTTGGGAACCTCTGGCTTAACCGCTATGTGGTTAGTGCTCCACTAATCTATACCATACATGCGTAATCTCCCGGAAATTACAGGAGGGTCACGATTTTTCGGGTAACCCTCTGCACTCCCAGCAGAGTAGGCACTTCTCCTGCATTGCTGCCCACTTCCTAGTGAAGTGGGGAGAATTTAAACGGAGATTGGGGGTCCCCGAGTATGTGGACAGAGCTTAATGATGTGTTTCTGCGTCATTTGGCCCCGCCCCTATGTAAATCTGTGCTATTCACTGCGATTTACCACGAGGGGTGGGGCTTAGTGACAGCTCAATGTCAGGCCCCGCCTCCCATCGACGGAAGTGTCATTATAAAGGCTCTTACCATAATTCATAAAGATGAACCTTTCTTTAGAAGTGGACACAGGAATAACCGGCCTGTTTTATTCATTATTTGTTATCTTTTCGCCTATAATAAAACACTATGAGAATATGCCGCTCAGAGCAACCAGTCTGTCATATTACTCGTACATTTATCAAGGAGTTTTGTCATACACAGAGGGCCTGATTCAGAGCTGGACGCTCTGACAAGAGCGCTCGCTCTGAATCAGGGCCCTCCTACCTAAAATTGGAGCGGCCTCCTGGCCGCTCGCATAGCTGTGGGTGACCACCCACAGCTTATGCGAGCGGCCAAAAAGATGGTCGCGATGGTCAAGACCATCGCGACCATCGGGCTTGCGATGAGATCCTGCGGTAGGGTCTCGCTGCCGCAAGCCCAGGAGTGCTTTTGGCGCTATCAGAGCCAAAAGCACTCCCACTGACATCACTAGTGATGTCAGTGGGGCCGGCCCAAGACGGGAGGCGTTCCCATGGGAACGCCTCCGTCTGGGCAGCAATGCCCCCAGCACGCCCACCAAAGGGGGTGTGCTGTCACTCACCATCGACAGCACGCCCCCTTTGGTGCGAGACCCATAGCGACGGCTTGGCTGTCGCTATTCGGGTCTCGCGCATGTGCACGACGGAGCTCCCTCCGTTGTGCGCATGCACACTAGGGCACCATCGACCCGCTTGCGAGCGCTCAGCGCTCACGAGCGGGTCTGAATCAGGCCCAGAGTGTGATAAACCTCGCTGCGTATGATACATGGGGCTCAACCCAATCAGCTGTAATTTTTCAAACAGATGTCTGTTGGGAGCTGATTGGCTGGAGCACCATTATCATACACAATGTGTCACAGCGCTGCCGAATCCAGGTCCCTCTTACTTGGCCCGGCGACGCTGGGGTACGGGCTGGCGTGGGACAGCATGGCGGGAGATCCCTGGCGCCCGCTGTCAGCTGTTCTTCTCCTTCCCCGGCGGCTGTGTGCAGGCGGCCACGGCTTCCATAGGAGCGCGCGCGCCGCTCTGCTAGAGGATTTAAAGGGGCAGGCACAAAATTAGGAAGTGCTAATTGGGGCTGGTTTTGAACTCTGACCTATATATGGAAGTTCCTGGGAGCACTGCAGAGTATAGGCTCCATTACCATACTCCAGCGTTCCTGTGCATATCCTAACTATTGGTTCTGACCTTGGCTTGTTCCTGACTCCGTTTCTGCCTGACCCCTGGTTCTGCGTTGATATCTGGTTCTGACCTCGGCTATTCCCTGTGACCCATTTACGCCTGCTCCCTGGTCCCGTCTCGTTTGTTTGGTTCTGACCCGGCTTGTCGACTACGCTAAAGCCTCCTGCACTCCAACTAAAGTTCACCAGCACCTGTATAGGGAAACCTAACCTGAGGGCCGCAACCTGTGTGTCGGACGCAGCCAAGTCCATACCTTCTTGTGAGGGTCCCTGGTGAATACCGCCGGCACATTACACTCCGCGCCTCAGGAATAGTTCTAGCAAATTCCCTGAATACGGGTTGCGTCCATAATCCGTCCGAGAGTTACGACACAATTAGTTTTAAAACTCGCTGCGTATGACAAAACTTGTTGATAAATGGGCCCCTAAATTGTGAATGTGTTTGGTTGCTGTGTGTTCCAGCTCCCTAATGTTATTAATTATCACACTGGGGCCGGGATGCACTAAAGCTGAAAATGTTTTAAAACCCCAGAAATGGGGGTTTTACTGCATTTTCCATGTTCACTAAGCACCGGACTGGGCTTCTTACCGGGACGCTTACCCTTAGAGGGATCCAATCGGATCACTCACTGCATGCACAGAACGACGCCAGAGGGACTTCTGTGTGCTAAATCCAGAAGTCCCTCTGTCCGGGTGCATCCAAAAGACAGCTCTTATCGGGAGAGCATTACTATTTCTAGGTACATCCCGCACTTAGCTGCCACCATGTTAAGCTTTGGCTAAAGGCAGTGCTTTTTTGGTGTGTAGTATAAAAGGTTGACAATCATTTGGTCAACACATAAATGATCGACATGCAATATGTCGTCAGGGAGAAAGCGTCAACTGTCAATATATTGACAGTGCAAACTGTCGACAGAGTTAAAAGGTCAACAGGTTCAAATGGCTGACACAAATGGTTGACACAATTTTTATGTAATCTAACTCTCCCCCTAGTGCCTAAACCTAACCATCACCTCCCGCAGTCTAACCCTAACCCTCCCCAAGTGCCTAACCCTAACTGTCCCCTAGTGCCTAACCCTAACCATGACTCTAACTTAACCCTAATATTCACAGGCTATCTTCAGACTCCAGTTCCCAGGGGGCTAGGGAATCTCAGGTTCCCCTGGTAGCCCCAAGCCACCTCTAAATTTTAAGCCCAGAACCTGCTCCAAGAGCCCTTAGGGAGTTGAGCTCAGAGCTTCCAACTGTGGGGTGTCTGAGGTGTCTGCAGCAGGTGTGGGTTGTTTGACCTTTGAGCCTGGTTCTGACCCGGTTCTGTGCACCATGGAACCCAGCCAGTGGTACTGTCCAGTAGCACAGGGTCAAGCCCCCTCCCACACCCTGAGACGTGTCTCCCAGACCTGTCCTCCGTGCGCCATCTATGGTGATTGCACTGTCATCAAGCCTGTGGGACCCTCATTCACAGCCGGCTTCCAGCGGGCACTGCCCTGTATGGAGTCGGCCTACAGGCACCCCCAAGATGACGGAAAGCTCAGTCCCCTCAGTCTGCTGGATAGTTGTCTGACACCTAGGGGGCCCCAGGACCGTGTAAACGGCAGCTTGGGAAGATCTTCGGGGGCTTGTTTGACATCTCAGGATGGCATACAGTTTCACACACAAGTTCTGAGAAAAAATGCTTTTTTAGAACCTGATAACAGGGGCGTATCTACCCATTGGCCAGGATGGCACTCGCCAGGGGCGCCGACCAAAGGGGGGGGTGCCGCCCGGCAGTGCCACCAGTAGCCAAGGGGTGGACAAGTCCCTCGGCCCCACAAGTGTAGGGCAGAGCGCAGTGAGAGCGATCTGCCCTACACAGTTTACAAACAGACAGCCGCCAGCGGCAGCTGTGTGTTTGTAATAGCAGCCAGCTAATGAGAGTCATACAGACTCTCATTAGCTGCTGCGTCGTCCGCGGAGGGAGCCGGCTGGAGCTCACTCATGAGCTCCGTGTTCCGGCTCCCCCCGCAGCATGTGACAGGAGAGACGTCATATGTCATTATATCTCTCCCATGCAGGAGAAGAGCGGGACGGGACTCGGACAGCGGCGGTCACGTCAGGAGTGGGGACCAGGTAAGTTGACTTTTTTTTTGTGCTTTGTGTGTGTGTGTGTGTAAGCCTGGCACTACAGGGAGGGGCACTGAAATAGGGGGTGTCTGCTACTGTATTGGGGTGGCCACTACTGGGGGCAATTTATGGGGGGTGGCCACTACTGGGAGCACTGTATAGGGGTGGCCACTACTGGGGGCACTGTATAGGGGGTCTACAACTGGGGGCACTGTATAAGGGACTACTACTGGGAGCTTACTACTGTATAGGGGGGACTACTACTGGGTACTATTACTGGGGGCACTGTATAGGGGGGACTACTACTGAGTAATATTACTGGAGGCACTGTATAGGGGGGACTACTACTGGGTACTATTACTGGGGCACTGTATAGGGGGGGCTACTACTGGATACTATTACTGGGGGCACTGTATAGGGGACTACTAATGGGGGCAATGCAGCATAGGGGGGATTACTACTTTGGGCGCTGTATAGGGGGGCTACTACTGGGGGCAATGCAGCATAGGGGGGATTACTACTGGGGGATTACTACTGGAGGCACTGCATAAGGAGGGTGCCAGTACATTACATTGCCAGGGGCGCTTGAATCCCTAGATACACCCCTGCCTGCTAAATGGGATATTCACTACGTCCCAGGGCGTCTTAGGAGAGGAAGGGGCCTGTGTGCAGTCTCCATCCGGGGCCACCTCTCATCCTGGCAGCGTGCTGAGCACAATAGACTTGGAGCACTAGTAGACTCTAGTGCATTGCCAAAGTCAACTGCGCATGCACAGGTCTCCGGGAAAATGGTGCCTGAGCCATCTTCCTGATGGTTATCCTACTGCAAATGCGCAAAATGACAGGAAAATGGTGATTTGTGCAGCACTGCTGATGCCAACGTAGGCTCTGGATAGGTAAGTGTTGATGTAATGGGTGCAGGGTGTAGCCCCCCTGGACACTCTGCACTAGGGGTGTGCACCGGCCACTTTTCGTGTTTTGTGTTTTGGTTTTGGATCTGGATCTTTCTTCGTGTTTTGGATCTGGATTGGTTTTGCCAAAACCACCCTTCCGTGTTTTGGGTTCTGGGTTTTGTGTTTTGGATCTGTATTTTTTTTTAAAAAAGCATAAAAACAGCTAAAATCACAGAATTTGTAGGTTTTTCTGCTCCTATGCTATTATTAACCTCAATAACCTTAATTTCCACTCATTTCCAGTCTATTCTGAATACCTCACACCTCACAATAGTGTTTTTATGTCCAAAAGGTTGCACCGAGGTAGCTGGATGACTATGCTAAGCGACACGAGTGGGCGGCACAAACACGTGACCCATCTAGGCGTGAAACTGCAGTGGCAGACAGGATGGCATTGAAAAACTAGGCCCCAAACTGTACATAATGCAAAGAAAAAAAAGAAGTGCAAGATGGAATTGTCCTTGGGCCCTCCCACCCACCCTTATGTTGTATAAACAGGACATGCACACTTTAACAAACCAATCATTTCAGCGCCAGGGTCTGCCACACAACTGTGGCTGAAATGATTGGTTCGTTTGGGCCCCCACAAAACAAGCTGGCAATTTATCTGTCCCTGCACAAACTGGCTCTACGGAGGCAAGATGTCATCCTCATCCTCCGCATCCACCGATTCCTCACCCTCTTCAGTGTGTACATCCTCATCCTCACAGAGTATTAATTCGTCCCTGCTGGAACCACAGGTCCCTCTGTACGTTCTGGAGGCTGGTCTCCCTGGAAGAGTTGATAATTCATTTTATGAACATCATCTTCTCCACATTTTGTGGAAGCAACCTCCTACGCCTTTCGCTGACAAGGTTCCCGGCTGCACTAAACACTCTTTCGGAGTACACACTGGAGGGGGGGCAACTCAGGTAAAATAGAGCCAGTTTGTACAGGGACCTCCAAATTGCCTCTTTTTCCTGCCAGTACAGGTACGGACTGTCTGACATGCCTACTTGGATACTGTCACCGATGTAATCCTTTAACAGACAGACGCACGCTTGTCGCTGCTGCTTTGAGGATTCAAGTGCGGCTACAGCCCACACAATTCACAAAGACAGAAAAAAAAAAAGAATATTTTTATTGTTTGTGGAGCACACTTTGAGGGTTACACCACCCTTTAACAGACAGACGCACGCTTGTCGCTGCTGCTTTGAGGATGCAAGTGCGGCTACAGCCCACACAATTCACAAAGACAGAAAAAAGAAGAATATTTTTATTGTTTGTGTAGCACACTTTGAGGGTGTCACCACCCTTTAACAGACAGACGCACGCTTGTCGCTGCTGCTTTAAGGATGCAGGTGCGGCTACAGCCCACACATTTCACAAAGACCGAAAAAAAAAGAACAATATTTTAATTGTTTGTGTAGCACACTTTGAGGGTGTCACCACCCTTTAACAGACAGATGCACGCTTGTCGCTGCTGCTTTAAGGATGCAGGTGCGGCTACAGCCCACACAATTCACAAAGACAGAAAAAAGAAGAATATTTTTATTGTTTGTGTAGCACACTTTGAGGGTGTCACCACCCTTTAACAGACAGACGCACGCTTGTCGCTGCTGCTTTGAGGATGCAAGTGCGGCTACATCGCACACAAGTCACAAACACATTAAAAAAATAGTTTTTTATTTTTTGGAGCACTTTGAGAGTTACACCACCCTTTAACAGACAGACGCACGCTTGTCGCTGCTGCTTTAAGGATGCAGGTGCGGCTACAGCCCACACATTTCACAAAGACCGAAAGAAAAGAACAATATTTTAATTGTTTGTGTAGAACACTTTGAGGTGTCACCACCCTTTAACAGACAGACGCACGCTTGTCGCTGCTGCTTTAAGGATGCAGGTGCGGCTACAGCCCACACAATTCACATAGACAGAAAAAAGAAGAATATTTTTATTGTTTGTGTAGCACACTTTGAGGGTGTCACCACCCTTTAACAGACAGACGCACGCTTGTCGCTGCTGCTTTAAGGATGCAGGTGCGGCTACAGCCCACACAATTCACATAGACAGAAAAAAGAAGAAGAATATTTTTATTGTTTGTGTAGCACACTTTGAGGGTGTCACCACCCTTTAACAGACAGACGCACGCTTGTCGCTGCTGCTTTAAGGATGCAGGTGCGGCTACAGCCCACACATTTCACAAAGACCAAAAAAAAAGAACAATATTTTAATTGTTTGTGTAGCACACTTTGAGGGTGTCACCACCCTTTAACAGACAGACGCACGCTTGTCGCTGCTGCTTTAAGGATGCAGGTGCGGCTACAGCCCACACAATTCACAAAGACAGAAAAAAGAACAATATTTTTATTGTTTGTGTAGCACACTTTGAGGGTGTCACCACCCTTTAACAGACAGACGCACGCTTGTCGCTGCTGCTTTAAGGATGCAGGTGCGGCTACAGCTCACACATTTCACAAAGACCGAAAAAAAAAGAACAATATTTTAATTGTTTGTGTAGCACACTTTGAGGGTGTCACCACCCTTTAACAGACACGCACGCTTGTCGCTGCTGCTTTAAGGATGCAGGTGCGGCTACAGCCCACACAATTCACAAAGACAGAAAAAAGAAGAATATTTTTATTGTTTGTGTAGCACACTTTGAGGGTGTCACCACCCTTTAACAGACAGACGCACGCTTGTCGCTGCTGCTTTGAGGATGCAAGTGCGGCTACATCGCACACAAGTCACAAACACATTAAAAAAATAGTTTTTTATTTTTTGGAGCACTTTGAGAGTTACACCACCCTTTAACAGACAGACGCACGCTTGTCGCTGCTGCTTTAAGGATGCAGGTGCGGCTACAGCCCACACATTTCACAAAGACCGAAAAAAAAAGAACAATATTTTAATTGTTTGTGTAGAACACTTTGAGGGTGTCACCACCCTTTAACAGACAGACGCACGCTTGTCGCTGCTGCTTTAAGGATGCAGGTGCGGCTACAGCCCACACAATTCACATAGACAGAAAAAAGAAGAAGAATATTTTTATTGTTTGTGTAGCACACTTTGAGGGTGTCACCACCCTTTAACAGACAGACGCACGCTTGTCGCTGCTGCTTTGAGGATGCAGGTGGAATCTAGACGGGATTTGGAACCGAGGACACACTACCTCCATCAATTGTCTAAATCCCACTGCACTAATGTCGGATACCGGACGCACGTCTAACACCAACATAGCAGTCAAGGCCTCAGTTATACGTTTTGCTTCAGGATGACTGCTGTCGTACTTCATCCTCATCGCTAGGGACTGTTGGAGGGTCAATTGTTTAGTAAAAGTAGTGATGTTCCTACTTCCTCTCTGGGATGATGAACAACTCCCAGCAGCAGCAACAGCACTAGGAGGAAGTGGTTCTTGATCTTTCCCTATTTTATTTTTATCGGAGAAAGTTTGGTCCTCCATTTATGTTATATTGATATATATACGTGCGGCTAAAGCGCACACAAACACAGAAAATATTTTTTTATTTTTGCTGGAGAGTAGTGCACTTTGTGGGTTACACCACCCTTTAAGAAATGAGCCAGCCGGCTCTTTACTTATGGGACACAGGCGCACGCTTGGCGCTGCTCCTTTGTTGTTGCACGTGCAGCCACAGTGCACACAAGTCACAAACACAGAAAATATATATTTTTTTGGTTTGGAGTGTACTTTGGGGGTTACAGCACCCTTTAACGGTCAAGCCAGCCGGCCCTTTACTTATGACACAGGCGCACGCTTGGCACTACTTTGTTGATGCACGTGCGGGTACTGCGCACACAATTCACAAACACAGAAAATAATTTTTTTTTTGGTTTGGACTGGAGTGTACTTTGGGGGTTACAGCACCCTTTAATGGTCAAGCCAGCCGGCCCTTTACTTATGACACAGGCGCACGCTTGGCACTACTTTGTTGATGCACGTGCGGCTACTGCGCACACAATTCACAAACACAGAAAATAATTTTTTTTTTGGTTTGGACTGGAGTGTACTTTGGGGGTTACAGCACCCTTTAACGGTCAAGCCAGCCGGCCCTTTACTTATGACACAGGCGCACGCTTGACACTACTTTGTTGATGCACGTGCGGCTACTGCGCACACAATTCACAAACACAGAAAATTATTTTTTTTTTGGTTTGGACTGGAGTGTACTTTCGGGGGTTACAGCACCCTTAACGGTCAAGCCAGCTGGCCCTTTACTTATGACACAGGCGCACGCTTGGCACTACTTTGTTGATGCACGTGCGGCTACTGCGCACACAATTCACAAACACAGAAAATAATTTTTTTTTTGGTTTGGACTGGAGTGTACTTTCGGGGGTTACAGCACCCTTAACGGTCAAGCCAGCCGACCCTTTACTTATGACACAGGCGCATGCTTGGCACTACTTTGTTGATGCACGTGCGGCTACTGCACACACAATTCACAAACACAGAAAATAATTTTTTTTTTGGTTTGGACTGGAGTGTACTTTGGGGGTTACAGCACCCTTTAACGGTCAAGCCAGCCGGCCCTTTACTTATGACACAGGCGCACGCTTGGCACTACTTTGTTGATGCACATGCGGCTACTGCGCACACAATTCACAAACACAGAAAATAATTTTTTTTTTGGTTTGGACTGGAGTGTATTTTCGGGGGTTACAGCACCCTTAACTGTCAAGCCAGCCGGCCCTTTACTTATGACACAGGCGCACGCTTGGCACTACTTTGTTGATGCACGTGCGGCTACTGCGCACACAATTCACAAACACAGAAAATTATTTTTTTTTTGGTTTGGACTGGAGTGTACTTTCAGGGGTTACAGCACCCTTAACGGTCAAGCCAGCCGGCCCTTTACTTATGACACAGGCGCACGCTTGGCACTACTTTGTTGATGCACGTGCGGCTACTGCGCACACAATTCACAAACACAGAAAATATATTATTTTTTTAGCACTTGGGGGGAGCACCCCTGATGGACAGAGCACCCCCTGGACAACACTACAGCACCCCTTTAGGACTGGGACACTGCACAGGACTTTGGAGTGGACACAGCCCCTATGGAGAACTGACTGCACAACACAGTCCAGCCAGCCCCTATGGACTTTGAAGTAGTGGACACAGCCCCTATTAACAACAGCAGCACAGCACAACACAGCCAGCCCCTATGGACTTTGAAGTAGTGGACAATAGCAGCACAGCGCAGCACAGCACAGCACAACACTACTCTGCACTACACTACACTACACTACACAGCCCTAACTCCCACCCTCCCTCTTCACTGTCCACAGCCGAGTGAGAAAATGGCGCCGACGCGGGTACCTTATATAGGATCCAAAACCCGCGAGACTCGGAAGGCGGGATGATGACGTTTTGCCTCGATTTCAGATCCGAGTCAGGCGGGAAAAGTCGAGCCTGATTCGGATCGGACTCAGATCGGGGGGGCTCGGGGGGGTTCGGATTTCAGAAATCCGAACCCGCTCACCCCTACTCTGCACCCATTATAGATGCGCCACTGCTACGTTCCTATAGTATAGGGACTGTGGAGACATACAGCAGTTAATGAATGGATCTGTTACTAGGTATGAAGTGATGATGAATAGGCCCCACAGTAACACAATTTATGGCGGAACTTGGACCACCCGGTACTAAATTTCTAGTTTCACCTACGATATATTTATATCTACTCCATATATATATATATATATATATATATATATTAGGGGTGAGCGGGTTCGGATTTCTGAAATCCGAACCCCCCGAGCCCCCCCGATCCGAGTCAGATCCGAGTCAGGCTCGACTTTTCCCGCCTGACTCGGATCTGAAATCGAGGCAAAACGTCATCATCCCGCCTTCCGGGTCTCGCGGGTTTTGGATCCTATATAAGGTACCCGCGTCGGCGCCATTTTCTCACTCGGCTGTGGACAGTGAAGAGGGAGGGTGGGAGGCTGGCTGGGCTGTGTAGTGTAGTGTAGTGTAGTGTAGTGCAGAGTAGTGTTGTGCTGTGCTGCGCTGTGCTGCTGTTGTCCACTACTTCAAAGTCCATAGGGGCTGGCTGTGTTGTGCTGTGCTGCTGTTGTTAATAGGGGCTGTGTCCACTACTTCAAAGTCCATAGGGGCTGGCTGGACTGAGTTGTGCAGTCAGTTCTCCATAGGGACTGTGTCCACTCCAAAGTCCTGTGCAGTGTCCCAGTCCTAAAGGGGTGCTGTAGTGTTGTTCAGGGGTGCTCTGTCCATCAGGGGTGCTCCCCCCAAGTGCTAAAAAATAATATTTTTTGTGTTTGTGAATTGTGTGCGCAGTAGCCGCACGTGCATCAACAAAGTAGTGCCAAGCGTGCGCCTGTGTCATAAGTAAAGGGCCGGCTGGCTTGACCGTTAAAGGGTGCTGTAACCCCCAAAGTACACTCCAGTCCAAACCAAAAAAAAAATTATTTTCTGTGTTTGTGAATTGTGTGCGCAGTAGCCGCACGTGCATCAACAAAGTAGTGCCAAGCGTGCGCCTGTGTCATAAGTAAAGGTCCAGCTGGCTTGACCGTTAAAGGGTGCTGTAACCCCCAAAGTACACTCCAGTCCAAACCAAAAAAATATATATTTTCTGTGTTTGTGAATTGTGTGCGCAGTAGCCGCACGTGCATCAACAAAGTAGTGCCAAGCGTGCGCCTGTGTCATAAGTAAAGGGCCGGCTGGCTTGACCGTTAAAGGGTGCTGTAACCCCCAAAGTACACTCCAAACCAAAAAAATATATATTTTCTGTGTTTGTGAATTGTGTGCGCAGTAGCCGCACGTGCATCAACAAAGGAGCAGCGCCAAGCGTGCGCCTGTGTCCCATAAGTAAAGAGCCGGCTGGCTCATTTCTTAAAGGCTGGTGTAACCCACAAAGTGCACTACTCTCCAGCAAAAATAAAAAAATATTTTCTGTGTTTAGCCGCACGTATATATCAAATCGATATAACATAAATGGAGGACCAAACTTTCTCCGATAAAAATAAAATAGAGAAAGATCAAGAACCACTTCCTCCTAGTGCTGAAGCTGCTGCCACTAGTCATGACATAGACGATAACATGCCATCAACGTCGTCTGCCAAGGGCGATGCCCAATGTCATAATAGAGAGCACATACAATCCCAAATGACAAAGTTCAGGAAAATGACCTTGAAAAAAACATTTAAATCAGCTGAAGAGAAACGTAAACTTGCCAATATGCCATTTACGACACGGAGTGGCAAGGAACGGCTAAGGTCGATCCCTAGTATGTTCATGACTAGTGGTTCAGCTTCACATGACGATGGAAGCCCTCCTCCCACTAAAAAAATCAAAAGAGTTAAGCTGGCAAAAGCACAGCGAAGAACTGTGCTTTCTAAGAAGATATCACAAATCCCCAAGGAGAGTCCAAGTGTGGTGGTGGTTACGATGCCTGACCATCCCAGAGGTGGCTCTTTCCACCATTTGCACGCCCCCTGCAAGTGCTGAAAGGAGCACCCACAGTCCACTTGCTGATATGCAAATTGAAGATGTCACTGTTGAAGTACAACAGGATGAGGATACTGGTGTAGCTGGCGCTGAGGAGGAAGTTGGCGAGGAAGATTCTGATGGTGATGTGGTTTGTTTAAATCAGGCTCCGGGGGAGACAGTTGTTGTCCGTGGGATGAAAAAGCCCATCACGGTCATGCCTGGGCAGAAGACCAAACATTCCACCTCTTTGGTCTGGCAATATTTCTATCCAAATCCAGACAACAACTGTCTTGCCATATGTACCATATGTAAAGGTGAAATAAGTAGGGTAGGGACGTCAACCACCTAGGAACATCCTCCCTTATAAGGCACCTGCAGCGCGTTCATAAAAAGTTACTGTCAAGTTCAGAAACTTTGGCTAAGACCGTAAGCAGTCCAGGGACACCTAAATCCCATTGTCCTGTTGTATCCAAGCGCCTGCAAACCACACCGTCAACTCCCTCCTCGTCAATTTCCTCCTTAGTCAGGATCGGAAGTAGTCCTGCAGGCCATGTCACTGGCATGACTGACTCTCCTATCCGGGATTCCTCTGGAGGATCCTGCATTGCTACGCCTACTGCTGCCGCTGCTGCTGTTGCTGCTGCTGGGAGTCGTTCATCATCCCAGAGAGGAAGTAGGAACACCTCTACTTTTACTAAACAATTGACCCTCCAACAGTCCTTAGCGAGGAGGATGAAGTACGACAGCAGTTATCCTGAAGCAAAACGTATAACTGAGGCCTTGACTGCTATGTTGGTGTTAGACGTGCGTCCGGTATCCGCCATTAGTGCAGTGGGATTTAGACAATTGATGGAGGTAGTGTGTCCCCGGTTCCAAATCCCGTCTAGATTCCACTTCACTAGGCAGGCGATACCGAGACTGTACAGAAACGTCAGAAAAAGTGTCCTCAGTGTCCTGAAAAATGCAGTTGTACACAATGTCCACTTAACCACGGACATGTGGACAAGTGGAACAGGGCAGACTAAGGACTATATGACTGTGACAGCCCACTGGGTAGATGTATCTCCTTACGCAGCAACAGCACCAGCGTCACCAGTAGCAGCATCTCAGAAACGCCAGCTCGTTCCAAGGCAGGCTACGCTGTGTATCACCGGTTTCAGTAAGAGGCACACCGCCGACAACCTCTTAGAGAAACTGAGGAAAATCATCGCCCAGTGGCTTACCCCACTTAGACTCTCCTTGGGATTTGTGATATCTGACAACACCACCAATATTGTGCGGGCATTACATCTGGGCAAATTCCAGCATGTCCCATGTTTTGCTCACACAATAAACTTGGTGGTGCAGAATTTTCTGAAAAGCGACAGGGGCGTGCAGGAGACGCTTTGGGTGGCCTGAAAAATTTCTGGCCACTTTCGCCATTCAGCGACTGCGTGCCGAAGACTGGAGCACCAGCAAACACTCTTGAACCTGCCCCGCCATCACCTGAAGCAAGAGGTTGTGACGTGGTGGAACTCAACCCTATATATGCTTCAGAGGATGGAGGAGCAGCAAAAGGCCATACAAGCCTATACATCCACCTATGACATAGGCAAAGGAGGGGGTATGCACCTGACTCAAGCGAAGTGGAGAATGATTTCCATGTTGTGCAAGGTTCTCCAGCCCTTCGAACTTGCCACACGTGAAGTCAGTTCAGATACTGCCAGCTTGAGTTAGGTCATTCCCCTCATCAGGCTTTTGCAGAAGCAGCTGGAGAAAGTAAAGGAGGAGCTAAGACGGAGCGATTCCGCTCGGCATGTGGGACTTGTGGATGAAGCCCTTCATTCGCTTTGCCAGGATTCCAGGGTGGTCAATCTGTTGAAATCAGACCACTACATTTTGGCCACCGTGCTCGATCCTAGGTTTAAAGCCTATGTGGTGTCTCTCTTTCCGGCCGACACAAGCCTGCAGAGGTGCAAAGACCTGCTGGTGAACACACTGTCAGCTGAAGCGGAACGTGACACGTCAACAGCTCCTTCTTCATTTTCTCCCGCAACTGGGGCTGCCAGGAAAAAACTTAGGTATCCTAAGCAACCCGCTGGTGGTGATGCAGGGCAGGCAGGACCAAGTTTGGACATCTAGTCCGGACTGAAGGACCTGGCAACAATTTCTGACATGTCTACTGTCACTGCATATGATACTGTCACCATTGACAGAATGGTGGAGGATTACATCGGTGACAGCATCCAAGTAGGCATGGCAGACAGTCCATACCTGTACTGGCAGGAAAAAGAGGCAATTTGGAGGCCCCTGTACAAACTGGCTCTATTTTACCTGAGTTGCCCCCCCTCCAGTGTGTACTCCGAAAGAGTGTTTAGTGCAGCCGGGAACCTTGTAGGCGTAGGAGGTTGCTTCCACAGAATGTGGAGAAGATGATGTTCATCAAAATGAATTATCAGCTCTTCCAGGGAGACCAGCCTCCAGAAGGTACAGAGGGACCTGTGGTGGTGGATTCAAGTGGGGACGAGTTAATACTTTGTGAGGATGAGGATGTACACACTGAAGAGGGTGAGGAATCGGTGGATGAGGAGGATGAGGATGACATCTTGCCTCCGTAGAGCCAGTTTGTGCAGGGACAGATTATTTGCCAGCTTGTTTTGTGGGGGCCCAAACGAACCAATCATTTCAGCCACAGTTGTATGGCAGACCCTGGCGCTGAAATGTTTGGTTTGTTAAAGTGCGCATGTCCTGTTTATACAACATAAGGGTGGGTGGGAGGGCTCAAGGACAATTCCATCTTGCATCTCTTTTTTTTCTTTGCATTATGTACAGTTTGGGGCCTAGTTTTTCAAACTGCCATCCTGTCTGCCACTGCAGTATGACGCCTAGATGGGTCACGTGTTTGTGCCGCCCACTCGTGTCGCTTAGCATAGTCATCCAGCTACCTCGGTGCAAGCTTTTGGACATAAAAACACTATTGTGAGGTGTGAGGTGTTCAGAATAGACTGGAAATGAGTGGAAATTATGGTTATTGAGGTTAATAATAGCATAGGAGCAGAAAAACCTACAAATTCTGTGATTTTAGCTGTTTTTATGCTTTTTTTCAAAAAAATACAGATCCAAAACACAAAACCCAGAACCCAAAACACGGAAGGGTGGTTTTGGCAAAACCAATCCAGATCCAAAACACGAAGAAAGATCCAGATCCAAAACACAAAACATGAAAAGTGGCCGGTGCACACCCCTAATATATATATATGTAATTTTATTAGATATATTCCAAGTAAAATTCACATAAAGTAATATAGAGATGTATTACTGGGGTTCAACACAAAAGAGACACGAGGAAACTTCCTTGTCCACTCATAAAATATATATATCCAAATCTATCTCAGCACTCCCTTCAATTAATGTCAATGCTCCAGCGTCCTAGTCATGCCTAAACAGATTCCTACAAACAAACCATCGCCATAGCAGACGGCACTCAGGGACTTATGTGGTAAAAATAGGCTTCTTATTCAGTATATAGAAAGTGCATCACACACCACCAATGCATATTTCACTGACGTTTCAGCGGGACTGCGCACTCTTTCCTCAGGGTGTATGAGAGCAAAAAGACAGACCTCTTCAGAAAAGTCCTATCCAGGATGAAACGTGTCAGTGAGCTGCATTCACGGTGAACCTTGTGGTTGCAGCTGCTACTGCTTTGGTACACCTCATCGTGGCAGGAGGAGGAACCGATCGTTACACCAACTTACCTGGCTTCCACTATCTTTTGTGTGAGATATGCGTTTTGGTCAAGTTTTTTTAATTTACTTTCAATAAACAAAAAAACAGTATTATGCTATGAGATATATACATTTTGCTTGAGATCTCTTCTTATAAAGTCGTACCCTGATCAAAGTTAGCTCATCACGTTTGTTTGTGCGATGACTCAATCGTGGCTGTGGCACGCTCATGTCACACCTAATGAGTATGGCATGAGCCCCAGCTCCCACTGCATGTGACGTGCACATTAGCTGTGACATGCACGCACATGCCACAGCAACGGCACAGAAGAGGACCGGTTACCGGGGGCAATTACAATCAACCAACTAGTGTAATTGCTGATTTGGTAGAAATGGCTCCTTAGTTGTTTGAATGAATCCTGGGAAAAAGGCGCGCCTTTACTCTGAACCCTCTGTGTAAGGTAAATCCCAGGGGGGTCTCGCTCCTGTAGAGGATACAGGGACTTATATGCAGATATTGCTGATCTCCGTCAGCTACCGCTCTCCAGTGGAGTGTCCTGCAAGTTGGCACAATTGTCTAGAGTGGCACGTACTGCGCACACAACCAAAGAGATGTAATACACACCATAATGTGACGGGACCACGCTGTAGATGTATGCAGTATGTGGATGGCAGACGTTGCATCACGGCCATCCCCTTGTTATACAGGTAGTGTTTGTTACAGGAGGTGCTTCTGCGGCCAGTGATCAGCATGACCCGCAGTGAGTAATGACACTTCTGCTGCTCCCAGGCTCCTCTGGTGATTTGCACACAGACCACATGCACAAGCGTCTTTGTATGCCACGTTTTTATTGAATATACTCAACTATAGTACTGGAGACACTTTGCATCACGTTTGTGAGCCTGGAAATGATCTCATTAGTAAACAGCCTTATTCCTCTCCTGACACCCAGTCATTCACCCTTCTCCTGGCAGCACCCGCTAAGTCATGGGTATGGGTCAGGAGCCGAGGACCTACAATCGTTGGGGAGAACCATCGCTGATCCATAACTTGAGGATATTGTTAAGCCCAAGAAAGAAATAAGAACCTTCATGTTCATGCAAATATCTAACAGTACAGAAACAGAGACGATTCTTGTTTTCCGTGTTGCTTTAGGAATCAATATGTCATTGGATTGCAGGCTGCGGCTGTCGTGTTCTCTCCCCACCTAGCCCGAATATTAACGATAAACTGTGGATTCAGTAGCGAGCACACCTGTGTAACATAAAACATTAATCATTAAACATTATGCGCAAAGATGATAACACTGCTTCATTCACACTTTGCCTAAGATGCTGTCACTACTTGGCTGCCTATTCATTAAGGTGTACGGCCCCGTTACACATGCGGAACAGCAGCCTGCATAACCGGTCTCCCACCAAACAGGAAATGCTGCTCTTATCCAGGGCCACAATGAGGTGTGTGTAGTGCCGGATTACCAAATAGGCAGAGCAGGCACCGGCCCATGGGCCCCGCGCCCGGTAGGGGCCCCACAACTGCGGATCTTAATAATATTGATTTGATCTTGAAAGAAAATTTCAATCAAGTTTTTTTTAAATCGTCTCCAAAAATGTGAAAAAAATTAATCAACTCAAAGAACCGAAAACTTTACATGAAAGACTCTATAGAGAAAATACTGTATAAATGTAACCATTAACAACTTACAGTACATGAACCATAGGCATCAGAGTTACTGTACATTATGGTTTGCTCATCTTCTGTCAGCTGCCAGTGTGTATAAAGAACCTACGCACGGTTTATTAAAATTGTTGGTTGGTAAAATTAAAAACATATTAGGAGATAATTTGTGAGGGGGGGTCCCTGAGATTTCCATTGTCTAGGGACCTCCACAGGGTTTACTCCAGCACTGGAAGTGTGCAGCGGTACCACCACCCAGGGAGTAAGGCTGGGGGGGCAGCATGGTTGCAACAAGGATGGCACGCTGGAGAGGCCCCATGCAATTCTTCTACCTCGCAGGGGATTAGGACGTGCTCGGCTCCATCATCCTGTTCCCAGTGCTCCCTGTGTGATCTCATGATGTTATGTGCTCAGGGGTGCCGACCTAGGGCACAGAGGTCTAAGGTGTAAGGGTGTACAGTATGTCTCTCAGGTCTAGGGTGTACAGTATGTCTCTCAGGCCTAGGGTGTATGTCTCTCAGGCCTAGGATGTATGTCTCTCAGGCCTAAGGTGTATATCTCTCAGACCTAGGGTGTATGTCTCTCAGGCCTAGGGTGTATGTCTCTCAGGTCTAGGGTGCATGTCTCTCAGGCCTAGGGTGCATGTCTCTCAGGCCTAGGATGTGTGTCTCTCAGGCCTAGGGTGTATGTCTCTCAGGCCTAGGGTGTATGTCTCTTAGGCCTAGGGTGTATATCTCTCAGACCTAGGGTGTATGTCTCTCAGGCCTAGGATGTATGTCTCTCAGACCTAGGGTGTATGTCTCTCAGGCCTAGGGTGCATGTCTCTCAGGCTTAGGGTGTATGTCTCTCAGGCCTAGGATGTATGTCTCTCAGGCCTAGGGTGTATATCTCTCAGACCTAGGGTGTATGTCTCTCAGGCTAGGGTGTATGTCTCTCAGGCCTAGGGTGCATGTCTCTCAGGCTTAGGGTGTATATTTCTCCAATTGTCCCAACCACCTGCAGTGTAAAGTGGGTAGGGGTAGCACTACATAGTAGAGCAGCACATACGAGGGGAGTGAATCTGGGGGCATCCCAGCTGCTCGAAGAGCACTAGGCACATCCCAAGAGTGAGGGAAATGGGGGCATGATGTGAGGCTACACCTCTTTCCTGCTAGGCTATGACCCCAAAGTCCCTCTATCACACTACCATATGCTGGGAGGTAGTGAATGCATTCCTGTACATACGGGGCACATCAGGACCATGCACCTCACACTATTACATCAGTGCAGTGACTTACCTTTTCTATCAGTGCAGCAATCACTTCATTCTCTGTTAATGAGCTTTTCACTTTAACTTTAAGTACGGAGATTCCTGTGATACAATATAAAAAGAGGACATAATTAAAAAAATATATATTTTTAGAGTGTCTCAGACAAATGCTGTATATTAATTCTGTACATATGTATCAGTTCTCCTCTCCTCCCTATCCTGGAGCTCGTGCACCTGGCCATAATGTAGATCGGTGACCTTCGCACTTTTATAAACAGCTGACGCAGCGTGTAGTGTGGACGATGGATACCTGCCGGCAGCTACTCTTCTTGTTACGGATATTGGCTGATGCTGAAAGCAGCTTGTCCTGTATTTATCAGTGCGAGGTGCTCATGAAGCCCCAGCCAAATCCCTGCTCCTAATTCTGGGTACACACTGACCGATGGCTGACATAATGGATCCTGGGTAAACATCCAAACTATGCGATATCACGTTTGATTTGCAGCACATCAAAACTGACGACGTCGCATGCGACCTGGGAGCAGGGCCGCCGACAGCCGCGCCTGGCCCAGTTGACAGGGGGCGTGGCCCAATGGGGGGTGGCGCGGCCATGTCCCCTTCGGCGAAAAAAAAACATTTTTTGCAGCGGCGATGCACGTTTGGGCGGGGGGCACTGTGTGTCCCTCAACCCGGTGCACAGCCAATGCATGGCCTCCTGTGTGAGCATCTGAGTGTCTGGTGGCCTGGTTCAGTAAGGAACGCAATTGCTTATACATACGCAGTCGGCTGATTACATATGCATCGCAGTGCACATGTGCGAACTAGCCACTGCGATCGGGACTGCGATCGCAGAGGCTACGCAGACCCATGGCAGAGTGATTGACAGGAAGTGCCATTTGTGGGTGGTGACCTGCCTTACCTGTGCGTATGAGCCCGATGTTATTCGATGTCACCGATTGTTTCGCTATCTTGTCCAAGTATACGGATGTGAGGTAGGGGAAGTGTGCGTCCTAATATTAGGTTGTGATTGCAATGCGAATGCAAACATTTACATGTCACCACTGATATTAGCAACTGCGTTGTGCACTGTATAAGCAGAATGGCGCTCCTCGCTGAATCAGGCGCTGTGTACGCAACCACTGTCACCGACACATCCGCAAAACACCCCCATAACACGCCCATAACACCTCCATAACACCCTCATAACACCCCCATAACACCCCCATAACATTCCCGTAACACGCCCATAACACCCCCATAACACCCCCATAACACGCCCATAACACCCCATAATACGCCCATAACACTCCCATAACACGCCCATAATACGCCCATAACACCCCCATAACACCCCCATAACACGCCCATAACATGCCCATAACACCCCCATAATACGCCCATAACACCCCCATAACACCCCCCATAACACGCCCATAACACGCCCATAACACCCCCATAACATGCTCGTAACACCCCCATAATACTCCCATAACATCCCCATAACACCCCCATAACACCCCCATAATACGCCCATAACACCCCCAAAACACCCCCATAACACGCCCATAACACGCCCATAACACCCCCATAATACGCCCATAACACGCCCATAACACGCCCATAACACCCCCATAACACCCCCATAATACGCCCATAACACCCCCATAACACCCCCATAACACGCTCATAACACTCCCATAACACGCCCATAACACGACCCATAGCACCCCCATAACACGCCCATAACACCCCCATAACACGCTCATAACACCCCCATAACACGCCCATAACACCCCCATAACACGCCCATAACACGCCCATAACACCCCCATAACACGCTCATAACATCCCCATAACACGCTCATAACACTCCCATAACATGCCCATAACACGACCAATAGCACCCCCATAACACCCCCATAGCACGCTCATAACACCCCCATAACACCCCCATAACACGCCCATAACACGCCCATAACACGCCCATAACATCCCCATAATACGCCCATAACATCCCCATAACACGCCCATAATACGCCCATAACACCCCCATAACACCCCCATAATATGCCCATAACACGCCCATAACACCCCATAATACGCCCATAACACGCCCATAACACCCCCATAACACCCCCATAATACGCCCATAACACCCCCATAACACCCCCATAACACGCTCATAACACTCCCATAACACGCCCATAACACGACCCATAACACGACCCATAGCACCCCCATAACACCCACATAACACGCCCATAACACCCCCATAACACGCTCATAACACCCCCATAACACGCCCATAACACCCCCATAACACGCTCATAACATCCCCATAACACGCCCATAACACTCCCATAACACGCCCATAACACCCCCATAACACGCCCATAACACCCCCATAACACGCTCATAACATCCCCATAACACGCTCATAACACTCCCATAACACGCCCATAACACGACCCATAGCACCCCCATAACACCCCCATAACACCCCCATAGCACGCTCATAACACCCCCATATCACCCCCATAACACGCCCATAACACGCCCATAACACGCCCATAACATCCCCATAATACGCCCATAACATCCCCATAACACGCCCATAACACTCCTGTAACACCCCCATAACACGCCCATAATACGCCCATAACACGCCCATAACACCCCCATAGCACGCTCATAACACCCCCATAACACGCCCATAACACGCCCATAACACGCCCATAACATCCCCATAATACGCCCATAACATGCCCATAACACGCCCATAACATGCCCATAACACCCCCATAATACACCCATAACACGCCCATAACACCCCCATAATACGCCCATAACACCCCCATAACACGCCCATAACACGTCCATAACACGCCCATAACACCCCCATAATACTCCCATAACACGCCCATAACATGCCCATAACACGCCCATAACACCCCCGTAATACGCCCATAACACGCCCATAACACCCGCATAACACGCCCATAACACGCCCATAACTTCCCCATAACACCCCCATAACACGCCCATAACACCCCCATAACACCCCATTACACGCCCATAACACCCCCATAACACCCCCATAACACGACCCATAAGACAGAGCATCTCCGTGTGTGCACTAAGCCACTTCCCTGTCACGCCCAGGAACGCCCGCTGCATTTCTCACGCCCCACGATTGCAACCGATTCGCACACTATCTGCACTAATGCGCTGTGTGACAAATACGCATGTGCAGAGGTAAATAATCACTTCTCCGCGTCCGACTATGGCAGTGCCAGAGACTCAGAATCAGCCCCTTAGCCGATGATGCCATTCGCACAAGAACGTGACATCGTTGCCCCGCCTCCTGATTTAGAATAAGGGTGATCTCAGCATTGTGGCGGAGCCATGATGACACATTCACGCCGCCATGCCCACGCACCGCCCACCTACCCCATATCCCTGTTGGGGGCAGCCAGAAAATTGGCAAGTATGCCCTATACCTATTGAAGGGTATAGGGTAATGCCAACTGGTGACTGATAAATAAAGCATACACCACAGTGCCCCCATAGCAGGTACATCGCTAAAGCAGAAGAGAACCACAAGAGAAATGATATGGTGAGCCTGATACAGTTGCGCAGCGCTGTACACAGAGCCAATGAGCCCCACCTGAGAGGACATTTATCAGCTGCCAGGGAGACAGGAGTTATGGTTACATTGATATATTTTGTTATAAGAAAATATATAAACTCCGCGCTACACAATAACGAAAATGCGGCTCAGTAAAAATTTGATCCCCACCACATAAATAATCTAGACAAATAAGCAATATACCAAGCGCAAGTCCTTTGGGGTACCAGGACTCTTTTATTAAAGTCCGTGAATTTAAAATCACCATAAATTGTTTTTTTGCTTTCTGGTGTTGATCCTCTTTTATGTTATTCCTCAATGAGAAGGAAGAAAAGGGCCATGTGATAGATGTGGGGGGATGTAACAGAATTGAAAATATCCTTACTCACATCTAGGTTTTAAGATGTCCGTATTTCTTCACTTTCCCTTTTTAGTTTATTGTATATGCCAGTCACCTAATTATTTGAAGGGGTGGGCTCAACAGTAGGGCTATTTAAGCCAGGAAATCTTTTACCAGTCACACTTTGAGGAAGGCTGAGAGCCGAAACGCGTTAGGGTGACTGGTGAGGACCTGGACCGCAGGGGTACTCAGATAGAGAAGGTGAGACTTCGTGTGACAACTGCTCCTATTCGGATTACAGGATCACGGGGCCTGATTCAGACCCAGTCGCAAGCGCTGAGCGCTCGCAACCAGGTCGATGGTGGCCCACAGCGCATGCGCACGACGGAGCCGGCTCCGTTGTGAGTATGCGCGAGACCCAGCTAGCACTGGTCAATCCGTCGCTCCGGGTCTCGCACCAAAGGGGGCGAGCTGTCGATGTTGTGACAGCTCGCCCCCTTTGGTGGGCGGGCTGGGGAGGGTGGCTGACCAAACGTGGCTTGCCGTTTGGGGGCGGCCCCATTGACATCACGAGTGGTGTCAGTGGAGAGCTTCCAGTTCCGTTAGGGACCCTACCACAAGGGTCTCGTCGCAAGCCCATCATCATGGCCGCTTGCAATAGCTGTGGGTGGTCACCCACAGCTATGCGAGCGGCCAAAAGGCCGCTCCAAAAAAACCCCAACCTGGCCCTGATTCAGAGCGAGCGCTCTGTCAGAGCGAGCGGCTCTGAATCAGGCCCACTGTTCATATGACTTTTTATCCCGCCTTGGTCTGAAGGCCCCTTCTGGTACGTGGGCAATTGTATTTGTTTGTTTTGTGAAAATAAATTGTTAAGAATTACACTATGGTATATTTTTGTACATATTATTTCTGAGGAACTATTAATTACGGGAGAGCTTCCTATTGTGGACGCACACCTATCCTGAAGGGAAAGTGAAGAAATACGGACGTCTTAAAACCTAGATGTGAGAAAGGATATTTTCAATTCTGTTACATCCCCCTCACATCTATCACATGGCCCTTTTCTTCCTTCTCTTTGAGGAATAACATATATTTTGTTATATTTGTTTCAGTTTAATCATATTTTATTCATTGTGGGGCATCATTACAAGACTCTAGTACAGTGATTCCCAATCTCGATCCTCAAGGCACACTAACAGTCCTGGTTTTAGTGATATCCATGATTGTGCTGAGATGGTTAAATCAAAATAACTGAGGTACTAATTAAGGCCCTCATTCAGAGCCGTACGCTCTGAGCAGAGCGCACGCTCTGAATGAGGGCCGCCCTCCATGAAAATGGAGCGTCCTCCTGGACGCTCGTATAGCTGTGGGTCACCACCCACAGCCTATACGAGCGTGCATTTTGATGGCCGCGATGGTCTTGACCATCGCGACCATCGAAACTGCGAGCCGGAGCCTGCGGTTGAGGTTTTCAACCACAAGCTCCGGAGTGATTTTGGCTCTATCAGAGCCAAAATCACTCCCACTGACATCACTAGTGATGTCAGTGGGCCGGCTTCTGACGGGAGGCGTTCCCGTAGGAACGCCCCCGTCAGGGAGGCACGCCCCCGGCACGCCCACCAAAGGGGGCGTGCTGTCAATCAACATCGACAGCACGCCCCCTTTGATCAGACACAACGAGCGAAGGACTTTCCTTCGCTCGTCGCGTCTGGCGCATGTGCACGACGGAGCACCCTCCGTCGTGCGCATGCTCAGTGAAGAACATCGACCCACTTGCGAGCGGACAGCCGCTCGCGAGTGGGTCTGAATCAGGCCCTAAGTCACTTGTGCTCAAGTATGTCTATCCCTAAAACCTGGACTGTTAGTGTGCCTTGAGGACCGTGGTTGGGAACCCCTGCTCTAGTAGGTTCCCCCTCTGTAGGCACTTACAGATCCAACATACAGCAATCTGGCTCTGATAGCTACTAATGAGCCCAATAGGCCTGGGATCTATTACAGACTGGCTAGGGAGCTAGATTTAGGTGCCCTTCCCTTGGAGGACACTGAGGGCGACATCTCAGGACTTCCTGCACCATCCTTCTGGCTGACAGACGTCACTGTGGTATGTAATCGGGAAGCCGACTGCCTAAATACCGGCAGCCGGCTTCCCGACTGCCATATCCCTCCAAGGGTGAAATGCCGGGCATCTAGATGTAGACGCCCGCATTTCCCCGACGCCGGGAGACCGGCACCGGGCATCACGATCGTAGTGATGCCGGGCGCCGCGAGCGGACAGCCGCGGGGGGGCGGGTTAGGTTTAGGGCTCCCTGGGGGGACTTAGGGTTAGGCACCCCCCCGGGAGGGTTAGGTTTAGGCTAGGGGGAAGGAGGGTTAGGGTTAGGCACCCCCGGGGGGGACTTAGGGTTAGGCACCCCCCCGGGGGACTTAGATTTAGGCAGCGGGGAAGGGGGTGGTTAGGGTTAGGCACTTAGAGGGGGGATTAGGGTTAGGCACTTGGGGGGGAAGTTAGGGTTAGGCACCCCTAAGGAGGATTAGGGTTAGGGAGGTTAGTATATACTTACCTGAGGACAATCGGAATTTCCAACGCTGTCGGGCTTCCGCTGCTCGAGACTCTGCTCTTGTCGGGCTGCCGCTGATGGGAATCGAACCGCCAGCCATGCGGCCAGCGGTATTTCATACTAATTCCGTCACTGTAAATTTCTCTACTGCAGCAATTTACCATTAAAGCTTCACCAGAGCCTGGCGCGTGATGATCGAATTCTGCCCCCCATGCTCCCTCCCGATGTTGGGCTGGCAGCATGCGCCGCGCACTGGGAGCCCAGGCTTGACCTTCCAGTGACACTTTTTAAATTCAGAAAATTTCAAATATAGGTGAAAAGCAAAAAACATGACGCACTATGGGCTTGATTCAGACTTACTGCGCAACTAATGTGCGAATGCAGCAGGAGGCGCCTGGCAGCATTGCAGATCCAACTGCTGCGTCCTAAGACTCAGCATCGGATCTACTGCGAGACCATCGGCCATCTGAGTGACCCCGAGGTTACTCAGATTGCCCCTCGCAGCTCCGATGCCGAGGCCAGGAAGTTTGCATCGGAAGACGCAGGCCCTTGCATTGCCACTCCCAGAAAAACGGTGCGTTCCCCGCACCAAAAATGACCGCAGCCTGTCAATCAGGCTGCGGATTTGGGGAACTGCGAGAGATCTCGCAGTAGAAGACCAGGCGCATGCGCAGTACTGATCCAGTGCATGCGCCGATCTTCTAACATCAGAGTAGTACACAAACCCAATGTCATTAATTCAAGTGGAAAAGATTTAGGACCTCATTCAGAGGCGGTCGCACGGAGCGATTGGACGTAGCGAGCGATGTCTTTTCAACTGCGCATGCGTCCACATGGCAGTGCGCGTGCGCAAGCCTGTCTTTCCGACCACAATCCTCTTGCTCATTAGTCACTACGAGGTCGTAGCTGTGATTGACATTTCGTGGCGTTTGTGGGTGGTTACAGGGGAAGGTGCTTGTGAACGGGGGTGTGGTGGTGTGAACGCAGGCGTGGCTGACCTTAAAAAAGGGCATTTTAAGGGCGTGCATATATTACTGAGCGAGTCATCACACACACACGTCACCTCGTTGCAATAACGACGCTACTGCTCGCAGTGCTAAAGGTAACCCAGGGTCTACCCTAAGCATAGCGAATGCAGGCGATGGTATCTGCCTCAACCGATGTCTGTAGGCAATTAACAATGTAACAGGTGTTAATCGTGCTGACGTAGGTTGCCGCCTGCGACCGACTCTGAATTAGGCCATAGAGATAGGAGGTGTGCTTTCATTGTTGTGGGTGTTTCCGCGCTTACGATGTGCGTTGCGATTGAGCGCTCGTTTTGCATATTCTCGATCACTTTGGGTGCGACCGATCGCTCCCGAGCGACCGCCTCTGAATGAGGGCCATATTTCATTAAATAAAGATTGTTTTCTTGTTGCCAGACTCCTGAGATAATGAGATAACAGGACGTCCCCTCCATGTTTTGCATGTAAAAGATATTGCCGGAGGTGACCGGTAAGGGCTATAGCCAGCCAAGGGGGTTGTTACATAGCGCTTTTCTCTTTATCATAAATAAACCATTTGGTTTACTGAAACTAAACTCTATAAAACTAATTCCCAATACTGCTGATTATTATTTTACTAATGTAACAGCCAGTAGAATACACAAAACTTACCAACTGTTGTAGTTTTCCCAGAACCTGTAGACGTAGGCTGACTACTGGATACAATGACTTTAGTTGCGCTAGTTGTAGAGCTGTTTGCGCCAATTATAGTTGTGCTCTTTGTAGTGTTAGTTTCGAGGTGGCCACTTGAGGTTGGTGTAGTATTTGTAGTTGTTTGTGTTGTAGTAACTGTTGCTGGAGTAGGTATGGTTGTCGTAGTATTAGTTTCGAGGTGACCACTTGAGGTTGGTGTAGTACTTGTAGTTGTTTGTGCTGTAGTAACTGCTGCTGGAGTAGGTATGGTTGTCGTAGTATTAGTTCCGAGGTGGCCACTTGAGGTGGGTGTAGTACTTGTAGTTGTTTGTGTTGTAGTAACTGCTGCTGGAGTGGGTATGGTTGCCGTAGTGTTAGTTTCGAGGTGACCACTTGAGGTGGGTGTAGTACTTGTAGTTGTTTGTGTTGTAGCAACTGCTGCTGGAGTAGGTATGGTTGTCGTAGTATTAGTTTCGAGGTGACCACTTGAGGTTGGTATAGTATTTGTAGTTGTTTGTGTTGTAGTAACTGCTGCTGGAGTAGGTATGGTTGTCGTAGTATTAGTTTCGAGGTGACCACTTGAGGTGGGTGTAGTACTTGTATTTGTTTGTGTTGTAGTAACTGCAGCTGGAGTAGGTATGGTTGTTGTAGTATTAGTTTCGGGGTGACCACTTGAGGTTGGTGTAGTATTTGTAGTTGTTTGTGTTGTAGTAACTGCTGCTGGAGTAGGTATGGTTGCCGTAGTATTAGTTTCGAGGTGACCACTTGAGGTGGGTGTAGTAATTGTAGTTGTTTGTGTTGTAGTAACTGCAGCTGGAGTAGGTATGGTTGTCGTAGTATTAGTTTCGAGGTGACCACTTGAGGTTGGTATAGTATTTGTAGTTGTTTGTGTTGTAGTAACTGCTGCTGGAGTAGGTATGGTTGTCGTAGTATTAGTTCCGAGGAGGCCACTTGAGGTTGGTGTAGTACTTGTAGTTCTTTGTGTTGTAGTAACTGCTGCTGGAGTAGGTATGGTTGTCGTAGTATTAGTTTCGACGTGACCACTTGAGGTTGGTGTAGTACTTGTAGTTGTTTGTGTTGTAGCAACTGTTGCTGGAGTAGGTATGGTTGTCGTAGTATTAGTTCCGAGGTGACCACTTGAGGTTGGTATAGTACTTGTAGTTGTTTGTGTTGTAGTAACTGCTGCTGGAGTAGGTATGGTTGTCGTAGTATTAGTTCCGAGGTGGCCACTTGAGGTGGGTATAGTATTTGTAGTTGTTTGTGTTGTAGTAACTGCTGCTGGAGTAGGTATGGTTGTTGTAGTATTAGTTCCGAGGTGGCCACTTGAGGTGGGTGTAGTACTTGTAGTTGTTTGTGTTGTAGTAACTGCTGCTGGAGTAGGTATGGTTGTCGTAGTATTAGTTTCGAGGTGACCACTTGAGGTTGGTGTAGTACTTGTAGTTGTTTGTGTTGTAGCAACTGCTGCTGGAGTAGGTATGGTTGTCGTAGTATTAGTTTCGAGGTGACCACTTGAGGTGGGTGTAGTACTTGTAGTTGTTTGTGTTGTAGTAACTGCAGCTGGAGTAGGTATGGTTGTTGTAGTATTAATTTCGAGGTGACCACTTGAGGTTGGTATAGTATTTGTAGTTGTTTGTGTTGTAGTAATTGCTGCTGGAGTAGGTATGGTTGTCGTAGTATAAGTTTCGAGGTGGCCACTTGAGGTTGGTGTAGTACTTGTAGTTGTTTGTGTTGTAGTAACTGCTGCTGGAGTAGGTATGGTTGTCATAGTATTCGTTTCGAGGTGACCACTTGAGGTGGGTGTAGTACTTACTACAGTACTTGCAGCTGGGCTTGTCTTTGCATTTGTCACTGAAAAAGTGGTGATTTCGGTCTCCGTTACAGGGCTGGTGGTTGTGCTCGTTGTAGTATAAGATAATAAACTGGTAGGTACAGGAGGTGTAGAAAAAATGGCATTGGATACAGTAAAAGTATTGGGTTCAGTTGTACTAATAACAGGGGTTTCAGTCATATATATGACAGTGTATCCAGGTGTGCTACTAGCAGAAGTTCCTAATGAAAAAATTATATCAGTAACCATGTTGGTCTCCGGTGATAATGAAGTCGTTACATGACTATCGATAGCGAAACTAGTGCTGATGTCATTGGTAGCGCTTGTCCCAGTTGCTGGAGTAATCGTATTGGTGTCAGTAGTTGTATGTAGAACAATAGCACTGCTGGTGTCAGTAGTTGTATATAGAACAGTAGCACTGCTGGTGTCAGTAGTTGTATATAGAACAGTAGCACTGCTGGTGTTAGCAGTTGTATGTAGAAGAGTAGCACTGCTGATGTCAGTAGGTGTACCTAGAACAATAGCACTGCTGGTGTCAGTAGTTGTATCTAGAATGATAGTACTGCTGGTGTCATTTGTAACATTTTGAATAGCACTGCTGGTGTCTGTGGTTGTATCTAGAACAGTAGCACTGCTGGTTTCAGTAGTTGTATCTAGAACAGTAGTACTGCTGATGTCATTAGTAACATTTAGAACAGTAGCACTGCTGGTGTAGGTAGTTGTATCTAGAACAGTAACACTGCTGGTGGCAGTAGTTGTATATAGAATAGTAGCACTGCTGGTGTCAGTAGTTGTATGCAGAACAGTAGCACTGCTGGTGTCAGTAGTTGTACCTAGAACAGTAGCATTGCTGGTGTCAGTAGTTGTATCTAGAACAGTAGCACTGCTGGTGGCAGTAGTTCTATCTAGAACAATAGCACTGCTGGTTTCAGTAGTCGTATGTAGAACAGTAGCACTTCTGGAGTCAGTAGTTGTATCTAGAACAGCAGCATTGCTGGTGTCAGTAGTTGTATCTAGAACAGAAGCACTGCTGGTTTCAGTAGTCATATGTAGAACAGTAGCACTGCTGGTGTCAGTAGTTGTACCTAGAACAGTAGCACTGCTGGTGTCAGTAGTTGTATCTAGAATGATATTACTGCTGGTGTCATTAGTAACATTTAGAACAACAGCACTGGTGGTGTCAGTAGTTGTATCTAGAACAGTAGCACTGCTGGTGTCAGTAGTTGTATCTAGAATGATATTACTGCTGGTGTCATTAGTAACATTTAGAACAACAGCACTGGTGGTGTCAGTAGGTGTACCTAGAACAATAGCACTGCTGGTGTCAGTAGTTGTATCTAGAATGATAGTACTGCTGGTGTCATTTGTAACATTTTGAATAGCACTGCTGGTGTCTGTGGTTGTATCTAGAACAGTAGCACTGCTGGTTTCAGTAGTTGTATCTAGAACAGTAGTACTGCTGATGTCATTAGTAACATTTAGAACAGTAGCACTGCTGGTGTAGGTAGTTGTATCTAGAACAGTAACACTGCTGGTGGCAGTAGTTGTATATAGAATAGTAGCACTGCTGGTGTCAGTAGTTGTATGCAGAACAGTAGCACTGCTGGTGTCAGTAGTTGTACCTAGAACAGTAGCATTGCTGGTGTCAGTAGTTGTATCTAGAACAGTAGCACTGCTGGTGGCAGTAGTTCTATCTAGAACAATAGCACTGCTGGTTTCAGTAGTCGTATGTAGAACAGTAGCACTTCTGGAGTCAGTAGTTGTATCTAGAACAGCAGCATTGCTGGTGTCAGTAGTTGTATCTAGAACAGAAGCACTGCTGGTTTCAGTAGTCATATGTAGAACAGTAGCACTGCTGGTGTCAGTAGTTGTACCTAGAACAGTAGCACTGCTGGTGTCAGTAGTTGTATCTAGAATGATATTACTGCTGGTGTCATTAGTAACATTTAGAACAACAGCACTGGTGGTGTCAGTAGTTGTATCTAGAACAGTAGCACTGCTGGTTTCAGTAGTTGTATCTAGAACAGTAGCACTGCTGGTTTCAGTAGTTGTATCTAGAACAGTAGTACTGCTGATGTCATTAGTAACATTTAGAACAGTAGCACTGCTGGTATAGGTAGTTGTATCTAGAACAGTAGCACTGCTGGTTTCAGTAGTTGTATCTAGAACAGTAGTACTGCTGATGTCATTAGTAACATTTAGAACAGTAGCACTGCTGGTTTAGGTAGTTGTATCTAGAACAGTAACACTGCTGGTGGCAGTAGTTGTATGTAGAACAGTAGCACTGCTGATGTCAGTAGTTGTACCTAGAACAGTAGCACTGCTGGTGTCAGTAGTTGTATCTAGAACAGTAGCACTGCTGTTGTCAGTAGTTGTACCTAGAACAATAGCACTGCTGGTGTCTGTAGTTGTATCTAGAATGATAGTACTGCTGGTGTAATTAGTAACATTTAGAAAAATAGCACTGCTGGTGTCAGTGGTTGTATCTAGAACAGTAGCACTGCTGGTGTCAGTAGTTGTATCTAGAACAGTAGTACTGCTGATGTCATTAGTAACATTTAGAACAGTAGCACTGCTGGTGTAGGTAGTTGTATCTAGAACAGTAACACTGCTGGTGGCAGTAGTTGTATCTAGAACAGTAGCACTGCTGGTGTCAGTAGTTGTATCTAGAACAGTAGCACTGCTGGTGTCAGTAGTTGTATCTAGAACAGTAGCACTGCTGGTGTTAGAAGTTGTATCTAAAACAGTAGCACTGCTGGTGGCAGTAGTTGTATCTACAGTAGTTGTATCTAGAACAGTAGCACTGCTGGTTTCAGTAGTCGTATGTAGAACAGTAGCACTTCTGGTGTCAGTAGTTGCATCTAGAACAGTAGCACTGCTGGTGGCAGTATTTGTATCTAGAACAGTAGCACTGCTGGTTTCAGTAGTAATATGTAGAACAGTAGCACTGCTGGTGTCAGTAGTTGTATCTAGAACAGTAGCAATGCTGGTGTCAGTAATTGTACCTAGAAAAATAGCACTGCTGGTGTCAGTAATTGTACCTAGAACAATACCACTGCTGTTTTTAGTAGTTGTATCTAGAATGATAGCACTGCTGGTGTCATTAGTAACATTTAAAAAAATAGCACTGCTGGTGTCAGTGGATGTATATAAAACAGTAGCGCTGCTGGTGATGATAGTTGTATCTAGAACAGTAGCATTGCTGGTGCCAGTAGTTGTATCTAAAACGATAGTACTGCTGATGTCATTAGTAACATTGAGAACAGCACTGCTGGTGTAGGTAGTTGTATCTAGAACAGTAGCACTGCTGCTGTCAGTAGTTGTATCTAGAACACTAGCACTGCTGATGTCATCAGTACCATTTAGAACAGTAGCACTGCTGGTATAGGTAGTTGTATCTAAAACAGTAACACTGCTGGTGGCAGTAGTTGTATGTAGCACAGTAGCACTGCTGATGTCAGTAGTTGTACCTAGAACAGTAGCACTGCTGGTGGCAGTAGTTGTATCTAGAACAGTAGCACTGCTGGTGTCAGTAGTTGTACCTAGAACAATAACACTGCTGGTGTCGGTAGTTGTATCTTGAATGATAGTACTGCTGGTGTCATTAGTAACATTTAGAAAAATAGCACTGCTGGTGTCAGTGGTTGTATCTAGAACAGTAGCACTGCTGGTTTCAGTAGTTGTATCTAGAACAGTAGTACTGCTGATGTCATTAGTAACATTTAGCACAGTAGCACTGCTCGTGTAGGTAGTTGTATCTAGAACAGTAACACTGCTGGTGGCAGTAGTTGTATCTAGAACAGTAGCACTGCTGGTTTCAGTAGTTGTATGTAGAACGGTAGCACTTCTGGTGTCAGTAGTTGCATCTAGAACAGTAGCACTGCTGGTGGCAGTAGTTGTATCTAGAACAGTAGCACTGCTGGTTTCAGTAATCATATGTAGAACAGTAGCACTGCTGGTGTCTGTAGTTGTATCTAGAACTGTAGCAATGCTGGTGTCAGTAATTGTACCTAGAACAATAGCACTGCCGGTGTCAGTAGTTGTATCTAGAATGATAGTACTGCTGGTGTCATTAGTAACATTTAAAAAAATAGCACTGCTGGTGTCAGTGGTTGTATATAGAACAGTAGCGCTGCTGGTGTTGTTAGTTGTATCTAGAACAGTAGCATTGCTGGTGCCAGTAGTTGTATCTAAAATGATAGTACTGCTGATGTCATTAGTAACATTGAGAATAGCACTGCTGGTGTAGGTAGTTGTATCTAGAACAGTAGCACTGCTGGTGTCAGTAGTTGTATCTAGAACAATAGCACTGCTGGTGTCAGTAGTTGTATATAGAACAGTAGCACTGCTGGTGTCAGTAGTTGTACCTAGAACAGTAGCACTGCTAGTTTCAGTAGTCGTATATAGAACAGTAGCACTGCTAGTTTCAGTAGTCGTATATAGAACAGTAGCACTGCTGGTTTCAGTAGTCGTATGTAGAATAGTAGCACTGATGGTGTCAGTAGTTGTACCTAGAACAATAGCACTGCTGGTGTCGGTAGTTGTATCTAGAACAGTAGCACTGCTGGTTTCAGTAGTTGTATCTAGAAGAGTAGTACTGCTGATGTCATTAGTAAAATTTAGGACAATAGCACTGCTGGTTTCAGTAGTTGTATCTAGAAGAGTAGTACTGCTGATGTCATTAGTAACATTTAGGACAATAGCACTGCTGGTGTCAGTGGTTGTATCTAGAACAGTATTACTGATGGTGTCGGTAGTTGTATCTAGAACAATTGCATTGCTGGTGGGAGTAGATGTATCTAGAACAGTAGCACTGCTGGTGTCGGATACATCAGTCACAGTGATGGTGCTGATCTGAGGTAATGAGGATGCTGTCACTGTAATACTGTCCTCAGCTGTCCCAGTAAGTGACAATTGGGCATCAGTGGAAGATGACATAGTGTTATTGGTTCCCAGATAATCAGATGACGTTTGAGACATGGTCATCTGTGCAGATAACGAATCCATAGCTGCAAGAGACAATCAGGGAAGGGAACATTCGCAGAATTTAGTGACTTATAAACACTCACATAAATCATCAGGATGAATTATGCAAATTAGCAAACGTTTTGGAACTTGTTCTATAGCCATTCCGGGTGTCTATCTCTCATGTACATTATGGGTGCCTATCGTGTTATGGGTGTCTATTTCTCATGTACATTATGGGTGCCTATCTCTCGTGTCCATAACCGGTATCTCTCATGTCCATTATGGGTGTCTATCTTTTGTGTCCATTATGGGTGTCTATCTCTCGTGTCCATTATGGGTGTCTATATCTTGTGTCAATTATGGGTGTCTATCTCTCGTGTCCGCTATGGGTGTCTATCTCTCGTGTCCATTATGGGTGTCTATCTTTTGTGTCCATTATGGGTGTCTATCTTTTGTGTCCATTATAGGTGTCTATCTCTCGTGTCCATTATGGGTGTCTATATCTTGTGTCAATTATGGGTGTCTATCTCTCGTGTCCGCTATGGGTGTCTATCTCTCATGTCCATTATGGGTGCCTATCCCTCGTGTCCATTATGGGTGTCTATCTTGTCCATTATGGTTATCTATCATGTCCATTATGGGTGCCTATCTCTTATGTCCACTATGGGTGTCTATCTCTCATATCCATATGGGTGCTAATCTCTCGTGACCATTATGGGTGTCTATCTCTCGTATCCATTATGGGTGTATTTCTCTCGTGTCCATTATGGGTGTCTATCGTGTCCATTATGGATGTCTATCTCTTATATCCATTATGGGTGTCTATTTCTCGTACCCATTATGGGTGTCTATCTTTCATGTCCATTATGGGTGTCTATCTCTCATGACCATTATGGGTGTCTATCTCTCATGTTATGAGTGCCTATCTCTCATGACCATTATGGGTGTCTATCTCTCGTGACTATTATGGGTTTCTATCTCTCATGTTATGTGTACCTATCTCTCATGTCCATTATGGGTGTCTATCTCTCATGTCTATTATTGGTGTCTATCTCTCATGTCCATTATGGGTGTCTATCTATAGTGTCCATTAATGGTGTCTATCTCTCGTGTCGATTATTGGTTTCTATCTCTCGTGTCCATTATGGGTGTCTATCTCTCATGTTATGAGTGCCTATCTCTCATGACCATTATGGGTGTCTATCTCTCGTGTTATGAGTGCCTATCTCTCATGACCATTATGGGTGTCTATCTCTCGTGACTATTATGGGTTTCTATCTCTCATGTTATGTGTACCTATCTCTCATGTCCATTATGGGTGCCTATCTCTTATGTCCACTATGGGTGTCTATCTCTCGTGACCATTATGGGTGTCTATCTCTCGTGTCCATTATGGGTGTCTATCGTGTCCATTATGGATGTCTGTCTCTCATATCCATTATGGGTGTCTATCTCTCGTACCCATTATGGGTGTCTATCTCTCGTACCCATTATGGGTGTCTATCTTTCATGTCCATTATGGGTGTCTATCTCTCATGACCATTATGGGTGTCTATCTCTCATGTTATGAGTGCCTATCTCTCATGACCATTATGGGTGTCTATCTCTCATGTCTATTATTGGTGTCTATCTCTCATGTCCATTACGGGTGTCTATCTATAGTGTCCATTAATGGTGTATATCTATAGTGTCCATTAATGGTGTCTATCTCTCGTGTCGATTATTGATTTCTATCTCTCGTGTCCATTATGGGTGTCTATCTCTCGTGACCATTATGGGTGTCTATCTCTCGTGACCATTATGGGTGTCTATCTGTCGTGTCCAGTTCGGGTGCCTATCTCATGTCCACTATGGGTGTCTATCTCTCATGTCCATATAGGTGCCTATCTCTCGTGTCCATTATGGGAGTCTATCTCTCGTGTCCATTTTGGCGTGTCTATCAATTGTGTGTCTATTGCTTGTTTCCTTTCCCTTTAGCTCCCCCCCCCAGAACCTTGTTGTTACTGATGGACCTGAACTATAGTCTGTGCTTCCCACTTTTTCACAGACAACCTGGCCATTATGGGGGTGTAGTAGTAACACTACTGTATGTGGGGTGGTATTGTAGTAATATTATGTCGAGTGATGTGGTAGTAATATGATGTGGGGTGGTGTGGTAGTGATACTATCTGGGGTTATGTGGTAGTAATATGATGTGGGGTGTTGTAGTGATACTATGTGGGGTGATGTGGTAGTAAATATGTGGGGTGGTGTAGTAGTAATACAATGTGGGTTGCGGTGGTAGTAATACTATGTGGGGAGGGGGTGTATAAGTAATATTATGTGGGGTGGTGTGGTAGTAATACTATGTGGGGAGGGGGTGTATAAGTAATATTATGTGGGGTGGTGTGGTAGTAATACTATGTGGGGTGGGGGTATAGGAGTAATACAATGTGGGGTGATGTGGTACTAGTACAATGTAGAGTGATGTTGTTGTAATAATATGTTGGGTGGTGTGGTAGAAATACTATGTGGGGTGATGTGGTAGTAATATAATGTGGGGTGATGTGCTAGTAATAATATGTGGGGTGGTGTGGTAGTAATACTATGTGGGTTGGTGTGGTAGTAATACGATGTGGGGTGGTGTGGTAGTTATACTATGTGGGGTGGGGGTGTGGTAGTAATACAATGTGGGGTGATGTGGTAATAATAATTTGTGTGGTGGTGTGGAAGTAATACTATGTGGGGTGGTGTGGTAGTATTATGATGTGGGGTGGTGTGGTAGTGATACTATGTGGGGTGTGGGTGTGGCAGTAATATAATGTGGGGTGATGTGGTAGTAATTTTATGTGGTGTGGGATGGTAGTAATAATATGTGTGGTGGTGTGGTAGTACTACAATGTGGGGTTATGTGGTAGTAATAATATGTGGGGTGCTGTGGTAGGTATATTATGTGGGGTGATGTGGTAGTAATACTATGTGGGGTGGTGTGGGAGTAATACAATGTGGGGTGATGTGGTAATAATACAATGTGGGGTGATGTGGTAGTAATATGTGGGGTGGTAGTAATAAAGTGTGGTGTGGTAGTAATACAATGTGGGGTGATGTGGTAGTAATAATATGTGGGGTGAGGGTGTAGGAGTAATACAATGTTGGGTGATGTGGTAGTAATGCTATGTGGTGTGGTGTGGTAGCAATACTATGTGGGGAGGGGGTATAGTTCTAATATTATGTGGGGTGGTGTGGTAGTTATACTATGTGGGGTGGGGGTGTAGGAGTAATACAATGTTGGGTGATGTGGTAGTAATACTATGTGGGTGGTATAGTAGTAATACTATGTAGTGTGGTAGTAATACTATGTGGGGTGGGGGTGTAGTAGTATTACAATGTTGGTTGATGTGGTAGTAATACTACGTGGGGTGGGGGTGTAGCAGTAATACAATGTGGGGTAATGTGGTAGTAATAATATGTGGGGTGGTGTAGTAGTAATACTATGTGGGTGGTGTAGTAGTAATACTATGTTGTGTGGTAGTAATACTATGTGGGTGGTGTAGTAGTAATACAATGTGGGGTGATGTGTTGGTAATACTATGTGGGGTGGGGTGGTAGTAATACTATGTGGGTGGTGTAGTAGTAATACCATGTGGTGTGGTAGTAATACTATGTGGGGTGGGGGTGTAGTAGTAATACAATGTGGAGTGATGTGCTGGTAACACTATGTGAGTTGGTGTGGTAGTAATACTATGTTGATGGTGTAGTAGTAATTACTATGTGGTGTGGTAGTAATACTATGTGGGGTGGGGGTGTAGTAGAAATACAATGTGGGGTGATGTGTTGGTAATACTATGTGGGTTAGTGTGGTAGTAATACTATGTGGGTGGGGGTGTAGTAGTATTACAATGGTGGTTGATGTGGTAGTAATACTATGTGGGGTGGGGGTGTAGCAGTAATACAATGTGGGGTAATGTGGTAGTAATACTATGTGGATTGGTGTGGTAGTAATACTATGTGGGTGGTGTAGTAGTAATACCATGTGGTGTGGTAGTAATACTGTGTGGGGTGGGGGTGTAGTAGTAATACAATGTGGGGTGATGTTGTAGTAATACTATATGGGGTAGGGTGGTAGTAATACTATGTGGGGAGGAGGTGTAGTAGTAATATTATGTGGGGTGATGTGGTAGTTATACTATGTGGGTGGTGTAGTAGTAATACAATGTGGGGTTGTGTGGTAGTAATACTATGTGGGTTGGGGTGTAGTAGTAATACAATGGTGGTTGATGTGGTAGTAATACTATGTGGGGAGGAGGTGTAGTAGTAATATTATGTGGGGTGATGTGGAAGTTATACTATGTGGGTGGTGTAGCAGTAATACAATGTGGGGTAATGTAGTAGTAATACTATGTGGGTTGGTGTGGTGATTATACTATGTGGGTGGTGTAGTAGTAATACCATATGGTGTGGTAGTAATACTATGTGGAGTGGGGGTGTAGTAGTAATACAATGAGGGGTAATGTGGTAGTAATACTATGTGGGGTAGGGTGGTAGTAATACTATGTGGGGAGGAGGTGTATTAGTAATATTATGTGGGGTGATATAGTAGTTATACTATGTGGGTGGTGTAGTAGTAATGCAACGTGGGGTAATGTGGTAGTAATACTATGTTGGTGGTGTATGTGTGGTGGGGGTGTAGTAGAAATACAATGTGGGGTGATGTGTTGGTAATACTATGTGGGTTGGTGTGGTAGTAATACTATGTGGTTGGTGTAGTAGTAATACAATGTGGGGTTGTGTGGTAGTAATACTATGTGGGGTGGGGTTGTAGTAGTAATACAATGTGGGATAATGTGGTAGTAATACTATGTGGGTTGGTGTTATAGTAATACTATGTGTGGTGGGGTAGTAGTAATACTGTGTGGGGTGGGGGAGTAGTATTAATACAATGTGGGGTGGGGTTGTGGTACTACTATGGGATGGGGGTGTAGTAGTAACACAATATGGGTGGGGGTGTAGTGGTAATACATTGAGGAATGGGGTGTAGTATTACTGTTTGTGAAGGGGGTGTAGTAGTACAATATGGGGTGGGGTATAGCAATACTATGTGGAGTAGGGGGTGTAGTAATACTATGTAGGATGGTGGGGTGGTAGTAATACTGTGTGGGATGGGGGTGTAGTAATTATGGTTGATGCGTAGTAATACAATGTGACGTGGGGGTGTAGTAATAAAAGTGGGATGGTGGGTGTAGCAGTAATACAATGTGAGGTGCTGTTGTAGTAATACTATGTGGGATGGTTGGTGTAGCAGTAATATAATGTGGGGTAATGTAGTAGTAATACAGTACTATGTGGGATGGGGTGTAGTAGTAATACAATGTGGGGTGGAGGATGTAGTAATACTATGTGGAATCTGGGTGTAGTAAAACAGTGTTAGGTGGAGGTGTAGTAATACTTTGTGGGATGGGGGTGTTGTAATACTATGTGGGATGGGGGTGTAGTAGTAAAACAGTGTGAGGTGGGGGGTGTAGTAATACTATGTGGGAAGGGTGGTGTAGTAATACTATGGGATGGGGGTGTAGTAGTAATACAATGTGGGGTGGAGGATGTAGTAATACTATGTGTATGGGGATGTAGTAATACAGTGTGAGGTGGGGGGTGTTGTAATACTATGTGGGAAGGGGGTGTGTATGGGGGTGAAGTAGTACTACAATGTACTACTACTATGGTATGGGGGTGAAGTAGTAATAAAATGTGGGGTGGAGTATGTAGTAATACTATGTGGGATGGGGTGTAGTAGTACTACAATGTGGGGTGGAGGATGTAGCAATACTATGTGGGATGGGGTTTAGTAGTAATACAATGTGGGGTGGAGGATGTAGTAATACTATGTGGGATGGGGTGTAGTAATACAGTGTGAGGTGGGGGGTGTTGTAATACTATGTGGGAGGGGGGGTAGTAATACTATGGGATGGGGGTGTAGTAGTAGTAAAATGTGGGGTGGAGTATGTAGTAATACTATGAGGGATGGGGTGTAATAGTAATACAATGTGGGGTGGAGGATGTAGTGATACTATGTGGGATGGGAGTGTTGTAATACAATGTGGGAGGGGGGTGTAGTAATACTATGGGATGGGGGTGTAGTAGTAATACTATGGGATGTGGGTGTAGTAGTAATACAATGTGGGGTGGAGGTTGTAGTAATAGTATGTGGGATGGGGTGTAGTAGTAATACAGTGTGAGGTGGGGGGTGTTGTAATACTACGTGGGAGGGGGGTGTAGTAATACTATGGGATGGGGGTGTAGTAGTAATAGAATGTGGGGTGGATGTAGTAATACTATGTTGGAGGAGGGGTGTAGTAATACTATGGGATGGGGGTGTAGTAGTAATACAATGTGGTGGGGGTGTAGTAATACAATATGGGGAGTGGAGGATGTAGTAATACTATGTTGGATGGGGGTGTAGTAGTAATACAGTGTGAGGTGGGGTGTTTTGTAATACTATGTTGGAGGAGGGGTGTAGTAATACTATGGGATGGGGGTGCAGTAGTAATACAATGTGGTGGGGGTGTAGTAGTAATACTATGTTGGATGGGGGTGTAGTAATACAATGTGGGGTGTTTTGTAGTACTATGTTGGAGGAGGGGTGTAGTAATACTATGGCATTGGGGTGCAGTAGTAATACAATGTGGTGGGGGTGTAGTAGTAATACTATGGGATGGGGGTGCAGTAGTAATACAATGTGGTGGGGGTGTAGTAATACAGTGTGGGGTGGAGGATGTAGTAATACTATGTTGGAGGAGGGGTGTAGTAATACTATGGGATGGGGGTGTAGTAGTAATACAATGTGGTGGGGGTGTAGTAATACAATGTGGGGTGGAGGATGTAGTAATACTATGTAGGATGGGGTGTAGTAGTAAAACAGTGTAAGGTGGGGGTGTAGTAATACTATGTGTACGTCCCAGATTCCTGCAATACAATTGGAATTGCTGTTTAGTTCTGACAGTGGTGTCTGTATAATTACCAAATAATGTTACTAAGACTAATATGCGTCTGTAAACTAGCAGCTGTCACACCTTTTTATCTCTGCAGATCTGAAGACTTGCGGGTGGGTATGTACTAATGGTCGATTTTGCTATTGGTAGCTTTTCCGTCGGTTTTGCAAATTGACCATTTACTTAAAGCAAACCTGCCAGCAGGAATCGTTAGCTTAAAATGTGTTTAAATGGTAAAAAACAGGGAACAAAATGCACCTCCGCTGCAGATTGATGGTGGGATTGGAATCCTACTGGTATCGAGTTTGGCTGTTCAATGCCAGTCAAAGACGAGTACAAGCTCACCACAGGCAAAGTACAAGCTCGCCACAGGCAAAGTACAAGCTCACCACAGGCAAAGTACAAGCTCGCCACAGGCAAAGTACAAACTCGCCACAGGCAAAGTACAAGCTCGCCACAGGCAAAGTACAAGCTCGCCACAGGCAAAGTACAAGCTCACCACAGGCAAAGTACAAGCTCGCCACAGGCAAAGTACAAACTCGCCACAGGCAAAGTACAAGCTCGCCACAGGCAAAGTACAAGCTCGCCACAGGCAAAGTACAAGCTCGCCACAGGCAAAGTACAAGCTCACCACAGGCAAAGTACAAGCTCACCACAGGCAAAGTACAAGCTCACCACAGGCAAAGTACAAACTCGCCACAGGCAAAGTACAAGCTCGCCACAGGCAAAGTACAAACTCGCCACAGGCAAAGTACAAGCTCGCCACAGGCAAAGTACAAGCTCGCCACAGGCAAAGTACAAGCTCGCCACAGGCAAAGTACAAGCTCACCACAGGCAAAGTACAAGCTCACCACAGGCAAAGTACAAGCTCACCACAGGCAAAGTACAAACTCGCCACAGGCAAAGTACAAGCTCGCCACAGGCAAAGTACAAGCTCGCCACAGGCAAAGTACAAGCTCGCCACAGGCAAAGTACAAGCTCCCCACAGGCAAAGTACAAGCTCCCCACAGGCAAAGTACAAGCTCGCCACAGGCAAAGTACAAGCTCCCCACAGGCAAAGTACAAGCTCCCCACAGGCAAAGTACAAGCTCGCCACAGGCAAAGTACAAGCTCCCCACAGGCAAAGTACAAGCTCGCCACAGGCAAAGTACAAACTCGCCACAGGCAAAGTACAAGCTCGCCACAGGCAAAGTACAAACTCGCCACAGGCAAAGTACAAGCTTGCCACAAATTGTTATTTGGCAATTATCTCACAACATTCTTTAACACCCTTTCTTTACTGACTGACCAAGAAGGTGTGGGCCACAATACAGCAAGGAGGCACAGTGGTTAGCATTGCTACCTCCCATTTTACAACACCAAGGTTTGCCCCATATAGAGCCTGTGCATTTTAAAAACCTACAATATTGTCACTTCCGTGTGAGATGTGGTGTTGGGGCGGATGTGCGTTTCAAAGATGCTGCCCTACTGTACAAGCCTAGGCTCTACTGTAATTACAGCTCCTGTACAGTACTACTGAATACTGTATTGTGGGAGGGCAGGAATCTCCCAAGCCGCACTACAAAATCACACACTTTTGACATTTTATTTGAACACTTTTATTAAATAATCAGCATTAGGAAGTACAATCAGCACTGCAAACATACAATGTACAGTATTTTTTTTTAGAATGTATACAGTAACCAGAAAATACAATAAAAGATACATAGCTGTAGATCGGCCATTTCTTTCTACTATTACAGCCATGACCTTATACAAAGGATCAGTATAATGATTGCACTGCTCCTTTATTAGGACAGCATCAATATGAAATCTATCAGCTGTTATTCAATCTTTGGCTTCACCTCAAATATTAACTTTTTCAATGGGCCCAGACTAACTCGATTTGATTCATGTCCGGTGACCTGAAATAAGCCAGAAACATAACTTTAATTAAAACATAAAAACATAAATAATACATTCTGTAATCAATGGATCTGTACTGAACTGTAACATTTGAGGCTGGTTTCAATTAGTTGCGTTAAGCCCCGTCTTTGCGATCGCACAATTCAGTTATTGCACGTGCGATAATGGCATAGACTGAAACTGGCGATAAGTTTTCACCATCTCAGAGCAGGTGAAAAAAAAAAGCAAGATCTCTATCTTTGCCTAGAAAATGTGGGGATTTGTTTCAGAAACATTTGGACACCCCCCCCCTTCCCTAAAAAGTTGTGTTCAATTAGCTTCATTTGTGCAAAAATGACATGTCAATTTAGTTGAAAACAATTAAAGTTGTGGAAAATGGGTTTAAAGTAGAGGGTCTGGTATTTTGGGGGCTGTAAACATTGCAGGTGGCTACAGCAGGTGTATTTTAAACATTTTTTAAAAGTGCACTTTATAGACACAAAAATATACTAGCACCCAGTTTAATGCACCCTCAATTTACGTCCAGCAGTTATTTTCTAAAAAAAAGAAAATATAGCTTTTTATAATTTTTCAGCACTTATGCAAATACGTTGATAACAGCCAAATACTTTTTTTATGGCCTTTAATACATTTCTATATTGATTTCCGATGTCAGTTATCCCTTTTTTTGGGGAGTACAGACTGATTTTCCAAAATGTGGACACATTTTTGCCTGTTTCGCAATGAAAAATTATCGCACGTATGCGTTTTCGCCAGTTGCACAACAGGATTTGGCGAAAAATGGGAGCGCGCTTTGCCGGAATAGGCGATAATATCACGCAAAAATGGGCGATATGTGCGATATCACTAGCAATATAGTATCAGTTTATCATGGCTAATTGAATCCGGCCCTTAGTTTGTTACAGTACAGTACATAATATCCTGTAATCAGGGACAGACTGGGGCTGCTAATTATCCTTGGCAGTCCCCCTATGCGTGCGCCCGCAAAAGGGACGTGGTTAAGTCTCAAGGGGTCTGGCCTCATGGCATGCCCCTGTCTTTTAGTGTCCCAGCCAAGCAGAGCGCTGGGAGGCGGAGCTGCTTGGCCAACATTTAACACCAAGTCGGCCCATCTGCCAGGTGTGCAGTCTGGCCCTGGCTGGAAAACAATCACTCAGGTGCTGTGTGTTGCCAATTGATGTCTTTCTCTTCCATGAATTTGCCTTGCGCAGAGTGTTTTGGATCATTATCCTGGAACAACCTGTGGCCAGATGAACCGTAGTCTCATATGGCACCAAAGCTTTAATTTACTATCCTGTCTTGAAAGAAGGTCTTTCCCATAAATCCTGCAAAGATACATGCATAAGAAATTGTGGTTATTAATTATGAAGTACAATAGTGTACTGTACATCATGATTAGTGTGTTGTAGGATCATGCAAGTTGTAAAACAAATATAAACATACCTATATTATACAGTACCTTCAAAAATGAACAGTTGTCCTACACCCAAATGTGAGATGGCTCCCCATACCCAGGCTTTCAGTGGCTTTGGACGTGCTTTTATTGAAACATGGGCGCAATTTTGCGGAATGACATTCTGGAGAACCTCTCAAGTGCAGCTGAAGATTCATCTGTAAAAAATGACATTGTCTCCGGCCGCAATCCACTGACGTGCCTGTTCCACTTTCCTTTCCTTATTCACATCCCTTATCATGGGATGTGTCCTGTCTAATAAAAACAATGTTACATTACTGTACAGCATATATTAGAAAATACGTGTGATTTGCGCAGAGGTACTGTACGCTTAATTCATCCACAATTACCTTGACTCTCCTACAGTATGGCACAATGAAATTTAGAATTACAGTAAGAAGAAATCGTAATACAGTACTGTCTACAGTATACTGTGCAGTAATAATGGGCACTATGGCAGAGAACAGTACTGTATAGGCAAATTGCCTACAGTATTAACTAACTTCAAGCAAAGTTTCTGTAAAGTAAGTACATTTGGAAGGAGTTTTAATTCTGACCAGCACCCCCTGAAACACATAATAGTGCACAGTCTGTAAACTGTCTTCACCACCACTCTCAGCCATGCCTGGATCTCTCGGGTCGTCTTTCTTCATGTTACCAATTATCTTGCTCGTAGAATTGCAAATTTTTTGTGTCATGTTGTTCAGAGGAAACTGTGGAGACACCATGAGGAATAAGTCAATAATTAATATACAGTAAAGTAAATTATTTTAATGCTTTTCACATTGTATGTCAGGGAGAAAATGGCAATAATAATAATAATGGCAATAATAATAATAATAATAACGGTAATAATAATAATAATAATAATAATAATAATAATAATAATGGCAATAATAATAATATTAATAATAATGATGTTATTAATAATAATGATAATTATATTATTAATGATAATAATAATCATAATATATATAATAATGTTAATGATAATAATAGTAATGGTAATGATAATATTGATGATGATAATAATGATAATAATATTATTAATTATTATAATAATAATAATAATAATAATTAATAATAGCTAAAAGAAAACTACAACCCCAAAAACCATGACTTGTAGCAACAAAATCGCACATTATAGTAAAACAAAAACTAACTGCACTGTAAATATGCGTTCATGTACTTCTAATTTTGTCTGTGCCCGTTTATGTACAGAATGTTCGCATTCATCTTTGTATGGATGTAGTTGGCATCCCGGCGTGCGGGATGCCAACGGTCTGAATACTGGCATCAAAATCTCGACAGGTCGGGATGCCGGCACCAGATCCCGACTGCCGGCATCTGAAGGTAAGGGTGTTAGCGGGAGGTTAGAGTCAGGTAACAGGGTGAATGTTAGGCATTAGGGGGAGGGTTAGGGTTAGATTAAGCACAATGATGCATGGCGTGAACCATGGCGTGACTCACTTGTTTCTGCCTTTTTACACCGGTTAGTGTCTTAGTCACACGCTGCATTCACTGCCGGCACTATTGTCTGGGGTTCCCGTGCCTTGTTATTTTCTCAAATTAGCGATGCGAATAAGACGCATGTTTTGTAAAGCCGTGTTTGGCTGAGGCGCATGGCGTAGCTTGGTCAGAAATTCCAAAGCTAGGTTTACAGTATGTGGGCACCTCTGTAAAATGTGCAACAAATGGACCTAATGTATAAACCTCGCGACTTAGGACGTGCTGCCCGCTGGGCCTTTGTGTGTTTTTTCCCCGCCATTAGACCCAGCTGCAAGCCTCGAGTCGCCTGTACATGCAGTAAGCAACTAACTGGCGTCTAGCTGTACAACTTTTTTGAATTGATCACACTTACAGTGCAATATGTGACACTGGAGAGGCCTCACGTGACCGTGTAGTGAAATCCCTTTTTGGCGCGGTCGCATGACCATAAGCTGCTATGTGGGCGATTCAATTCAATGCGATGTCGAATAGCCCCGGGAGGGAGCTCCCAAAGCTATTCAATTCAACGTTTGGGCGGTTTTAATGATTTCTTCTCGCACCCTCCTGGGATGCGAGGAGAAATCCAACAAAAGTGCCGGCCATGCGGCTGTTTTCCGGCTTAGTGCAGCGCTAACAGCCTCGCGGCTGGCACTTTAGTCGGAGAATGGCGGTTCTCGGACTAAACACCGAGGTTAAGTCGCGAAAACCGACATTCTCCGACTTAACAGTGCGCTGAATTGAATTTCTCCGGGAGCTCCCTCCCGGGGCTATCCAGCATTGCATTGAATTGAATCGTGCTCTATATGTCGGCAAGGTACTGTATGTGTAACAATGTTGTTGTGAGTGGGGTTTATACAGCTTGGCACAATTTGTTGCAATACCGATGATATGGACCCATCGCAAAATCCCTGTTTGGTTGCACTTGAAGCGACTGAGGCCGTCGACGTGTATAGTGATGTGTGTCCATCCACAATACAGCCAATTTGGAATGGCCCTGTCACTAATCATTGTGTGACTGTCCCCGTGTCATGGAGCATTCTACAGTGTGTTGCACTGCAGATTGAAATGATAGATTTGCTGCACTAATATAGTAGTCACACTTTAATGTTTATTGTTGTACAGTATACAGTACTATTCACATGTATTGGTTGCAAACCTGTAGCAGAAAGCTTGTTTTGGGGAATGGGTTGGTGGGTGCAGGGCCGACACTAGGGTAGTGCGACCTGTGCCATGGCACAGGGCACCGCAGGGCAGGGGGCCATGTTTGGGCCTGTAAATTTTCCTGTTTATTATCATTCTCACTTGTAGCTTCCTCTTCTTTTATCTCCAGCATCTCCTGGCCTCCCCTATCTCTTCCCTGGCCCCAGCATCTCCTGGCCTCCCCTATCTCTTCCCTGGCCCCAGCATCTCCTGGCCTCCCCTATCTCTTCCCTGGCCCATTATCTCCTGGCCTCCCCTATCTCTTCCCTGGCCCCAGCATCTCCTGGCCTCCCCTATCTCTTCCCTGGCCCCAGCATCTCCTGGCCTCCCCTATCTCTTCCCTGGCCCCAGCATCTCCTGGCCTCCCCTATCTCTTCCCTGGCTCCAGCATCTCCTGGCCTCCCCTATCTCTTCCCTGGACCCAGCATCTCCTGGCCTCCCCTATCTCTTCCCTGGCCCCAGCATCTCCTGGCCTCCCCTATCTCTTCCCTGGCCCCAGCATCTCCTGGCCTCCCCTATCTCTTCCCTGGCCCCAGCATCTTCTGGCCTCCCCTATCTCTTCCCTGGCCCCATTATCTCCTGGCCTCCCCTATCTCTTCCCTGGCCCCAGCATCTCCTGGCCTCCCCTATCTCATCCTTGGTCCCAGCATCTCCTGGCCTCCCCTATCTCTTCCTTGGCCCCAGCATCTCCTGGCCTCTCCTATCTCTTCCCTGGCCCCAGCATCTCCTGGCCTCCCCTATCTCTTCCCTGGCCCCATTATCTCCTGGCCTTCCCTATCTCTTCCCTGGCCCCAGCATCTCCTGGCCTCTCCTATCTCTTCCCTGGCCCCAGCATCTCCTGGCCTCCCCTATCTCTTCCCTGGCCCCATCATCTCCTGGCCTCCCCTATCTCTTCCCTGGCCCCAGCATCTCCTGGCCTCCCCTATCTCTTCCCTGGCCCCAGCATCTTCTGGCCTCCCCTATCTCTTCCCTGGCCCCATTATCTCCTGGCCTCCCCTATCTCTTCCCTGGCCCCAGCATTTCCTGGCCTCCCCTATCTCATCCCTGGCCCCAGCATCTCCTGGCCTCCCCTATCTCTTCCTTGGCCCCAGCATCTTCTGGCCTCCCCTATCTCTTCCCTGGCCCTTCCAAATGAAGTCATGGCCATTTCTCAGGTGCACTATCTTATGTCCCTATTTTAAAAATAGGGGGGGGGGGGGCGCCAATGCTGTCTCTGGCACAGGGCACCAAAAAGTCTAGTTACAGCTCTGGGTGGGTGGGTGGGTCTGTAGGTTACTTGTTTGAAAAAGACACTTTCAGCTGCTGGTCTGAGTGGACATGCCTGGCGAGCTGTCCCTGGGGCCCTGCTGCGTTCATCAGATGTGCTCATTAATCTCTGGAAAAGTACAGGCCTGCTCTGCTGCCCTCCTTCTGTGCACTTTATCCTCCTGGTGGGTCCTGATACTATCCCCCTGGAGAAACTTTGTACACTTTGGGCTTGGGTCTCATGTCTGATGGCATACCCTCTGACTCCCTTTTCGATTCTGCACAGCGCTGCAGGTCTGCACTAATGTATTTTGCATGTGACTTTAGCCTATGCACACTGGATGCCCATCTGCCCACTCTCCTCATCAGGACTCCTTCGCCAGCCTAGTGCCTGCTCGTCGCTGCTTTCCTGAGATAAAATGTGTGATTTCTCCTATAAGATTTATTTGGGATGTAGTTACGAGACCGGCGGGCGCGATGCCGCCGGTCTCAATACCTGCACTGAAATCTCGACAAGGGACTTAAGATAGGCGTCAAAATACTGACGCCTATCTTAATCCCGATGCTGGAATGCTGAAGGACGCTAGACCAAATGAGGTAAGTCTGGGGCGCCCTTTGCACTAGCCGTGGGGGGGGAGGGTTAGGTTTAGGGAGTGTAGCGGTGTTAGTGTTAGGTTTTTTTGGGGGGGAGAAGGTTAGGGTAAGGCACACCAAGAGGGAGGGGTAGGTTTAGGCACCACTAGGAGGGTGTTAGGGTTAGGCACTAAGGGGAGAGGGTTAGGTTTATGCACTAACGGCAGTGGCAAACGGAATTCTAGAGGGGGGTTTCCAAATGCTTGATTTTAGAGCGAGTGTGGCCAGTCCTTGAAGAGGAAATAATTAGCACTTATCCAGCTTTAATAAGCGTCATACAAAGTGTATTGTGTGTCATAATTCCAGCATATACAGGACCAACGATCACAGTAACCCATTATATGTGTCATACATAGTGTATTGTATGTCATAATTCCAGCATATACAGGACCAGTGATCACAGTAACCCATTATATGTGTCATAAATAGTGTACTGTGTGTCATAATTCCAGCATATACAGGACCAGTGATCACAGTAACCCATTATATGTGTCATACATAGTGTACTGTGTGTCATAATTCCAGCATATACAGGACCAACGATCATAGTAACCCATTATATGTGTCATACATAGTGTACTGTGTGTCATAATTCCAGCATATACAGGACCAGTGATCACAGTAACCCATTATATGTGTCATACATAGTGTATTGTGTGTCATTATTCCAGCATATACAGGACCAGTGATCACAGTAACCCATTATATGTGTCATACATAGTGTATTGTGGGTCATAATTCCAGCATATACAGGACCAGTGATCACAGTAACCATTATATGTGTCATACATAGTGTATTGTGTGTCATAATTTCAGCATATACAGGACCAGCGATCACAGTAACCCATTATATGTGTCATACATAGTGTATTGTGTGTCATAATTCCAGCATATACAGGACCAGTGATCACAGTAACACATTATATGTATCATACATAGTGTATCGTGTGTCATAATTCCAGCATATACAGGACCAGCGATCACAGTAACCATTATATGTGTCATACATAGTGTTCTGTGTGTCATAATTCAAGCATATACAGGACCAGTGATCACAGTAACCCATTATATGTGTCATACATAGTGTATTGTGTGTCATAATTCCAGCATATACAGGACCAGTGATCACAGTAACCCATTATATGTGTCATACATAGTGTATTGTGTGTAATAATTCCAGCATATACAGGACCAGTGATCACAGTAACCCATTATATGTGTCATACATAGTTTATTGTGTGTCATAATTCCAGCATATACAGGACCAGTGATCACAGTAACCCATTATATGTGTCATACATAGTGTATTGTGTGTAATAATTCCAGCATATACAGGACCAGTGATCACAGTAACCCATTATATGTGTCATACATAGTTTATTGTGTGTCATAATTCCAGCATATACAGGACCAGTGATCACAGTAACCCATTATATGTGTCATACATAGTGTATTGTGTGTCATAATTCCAGCATATACAGGACCAGTGATCACAGTAACCCATTATATGTGTCATACATAGTTTATTGTGTGTCATAATTCCAGCATATACAGGACCAGTGATCACAGTAACCCATTATATGTGTCATACATAGTGTATTGTGTGTCATAATTCCAGCATATACAGGACCAGTGATCACAGTAACCCATTATATGTGTCATACATAGTGTATTGTGTGTCATAATTCCAGCATATACAGGACCAGTGATCACAGTAACCCATTATATGTGTCATACATAGTGTATTGTGTGTAATAATTCCAGCATATACAGGACTAACGATCACAGTAACCCATTATATGTGTCATACATAGTGTATTGTGTGTCATAATCCCAGCATATACAGGACCAGCGATCACAGTAAGCCATTATATGTGTCATACATAGTGTACTGTGTGTCATAATTCCAGCATATACAGGACCAGTGATCACAGTAACCCATTATATGTGTCATACATAGTGTACTGTGTGTCATAATTCCAGCATATACAGGACCAGTGATCACAGTAACCCATTATATGCCTCATACATAGTGTACTGTGTGTCATAATTCAAGTATATACAGGACCAGCGATCACAGTAACCCATTATATGTGTCATACATAGTGTACTGTGTGTCATAATTTCAGCATATACAGGACCAGTGATCACAGTAACCCATTATATGTGTCATACATAGTGTATTGTGTGTAATAATTCCAGCATATACAGGACCAGTGATCACAGTAACACATTACATGTGTCATACATAGTGTACTGTGGGGGTCATTCAGACCCGCTCGCGAGCAAAGTTCGCTCGCCAGCGGGTCGATGTTGTGAGAATGCGCATGCGCACGACGGAGGGAGCTCCGTCGTGCGCATGCGCGAGACCCGGCGAGCGACGAGAAATACGTCACTCGGGGTCTCGCACCAAAGGGGGAGTGCTGTCGATGGTGACTGACAGCACGCCCCCTTTGGTGGGCGTGCCGGGGGCGTTCCCATGGGAACGCCTACCGTCTGAGTCCGGCCCCACTGACATCAGTAATGATGTCAGTGGGAGTGACTTTGGCTCTGATAGAGCCAAAATCACTCCTGGGCTTGCGGAAGCAAGACCCTACCGCAGGGTCTCGTCGCAAGCCCGATGGTCACGATGGTCAAAGACCATCGCGACCATCTTTTTGGCTGCTCGCATATGCTGTGGGTGGTCACCCACAGCTATGCGAGTAGCCAGGAGGCCGCTCCAAATTTAGCTGGGATGGCCCTGATTCAGAGCGAGCGCTCTGGTCAGAGCGTTCAGCTCTGAATCTGGCCCAGTGTGTCATAATTCCAGCATATACAGGACCAGCGATCACAGTAACCCATTATATGTGTCATACATAGTGCATTGTGTGTCATAATTCCAGCATATACAGGACCAGCAATCACAGTAACCCATTTTCTCCTTCATCCACCAGGGGACACTGGAGCCTCAGTACAATGGGGTATAGGAGTGTGTTAACCGGGAGCTGGCACCTTTAAATAAAAAACAACTGGTAGCTAGCTCCTCCCCCTCTATACCCCCCCCCCCCAGGTCAGTCTAAAAAATGTGCCCTGGGAGCTGGACGTAAGCCTCCTTAGGGCTCCGGAAATATACTTTACAGCATGAGGACAGACAGGCAGCCTACTGCCCCTGTCTGTCTGCGATGAGGGAGCTGCCGGGGAGATCCTCACCGCTGCGGCATGCGGTTTGCGCTGAGGTCTCCTGCTACAGAGACCTCAGTCTCTAGGGTACCCAAAGACGCGCTGCATGCAGTGTACGTCGTGGGACCCAGTAGCATATGCCCGCCACCGGCAGCACAGGCAGGGCTAAGGTTAGTGTTCCCTGGCTCCCTGGTTAGCAGAGGAGCCAGGACAAGTATTTAGGTGGGCATTCACAGTGCGCTCCGCTAGCGCTGAGAGCGCCATAGCGGGGGGGGTGGAGCCTAAGTTTCCCTTCTGCTCCTGCCTCCCAGCAGCCTCAGCGCTTCCAGAAGGACGCTGGTGGCCATTTTACACGCACTACACGGTGGAACGAGAGCCTTGTCAGGAGTCAGGCTAGTACTCTGTGTATCAGCACTTGCATTTTTTTCTTGTTATCAGCACTATTCTGTTAGCGCTGCAAGCATTATAGTTTATCTCCCTCTGAGCCCCCTTCAAGTTTCTGTGTAGTGTGATTGAAAAATCTGTTATTGCATTACTGTCCTTTTCTCTGTGTGTGTGTGTGTGTGTGTGTGTGTGGGTGTGGTGTCTGTACTATAGACATGTCTACCAAGGGGTCTAAAGCTGCACAAAAGTCTTTTTCATGCAAGACTTGTGGTGAAAAATCCACACAGGGACAATCTAATGCTTCCTTACTGTGTGATAAATGTGTGTCTTTACCTCAAGATACTGATCTTGTAGTCCAGCCTAGGTGGTCTGATCAATTGACTGCAGTTATATCAAATCTGTCATCAGAGCTGGAATCAGCTCGTAAGGACAGGGAGAGGCTGAGACAAACAGCAGCTGAACCAGATTGGGCTCGCTCTCTGGCCAGATCTGTTGAGGGACTTACAAAAGCAATGTCCCAGGCCCCACCTGCTTCTTCTTCTTCTCCTGCTCAGGTCCTTAGTAAGAGATTGATTCATAATCCCTTGCACTGGGATGAGTCAGATGAGGAGTTGCAGGACACTGAAGAGGGTGAGGTTCAGGAAGAGGAAACTTACATTCCTGAGGACCCCGAACCTGTATCTCAGGGCGTGGATGCTTTAATTTCAGCAGTACGCCAGGTGTTGCATGTAGAGGATTTAGAGGTTACTGAAAAACCATCTATTTTCGGTAAAAGATTTAAACAGTCTGTTACCTTTCCAGCATCAGAAGAGCTGGATGAGATTCTCTCTTCAGCATGGAAACATCCAGACAAAAAATGTCAAATTTCTAAGAAATATCTGTCTTATTACCCTTTCCCACCTGACAGTAGGATATTATGTGAAACTCCTCCAGCAGTGGACCCGTCAGTAGCCAGTCTTTCTAAGAAAATGGTGTTTCCGGTGCCTGGCGCAGTTTCCCTAAAGGAAACCTCGGATAGGAAGATGGAACACACATTAAAATCCTTGTATACAGTTGCAGGGGTTTTGATGCGTCCAGCACTAGTTAGTTGTTGGGTAAATAAGGCCATTGAAGCCTGGGCAAACTGAAGACTTAGGCCCTCATTCAGAGCCGCTCGTTAACGGCAGTACGCTCGTTCCGAGCGATGTTTGCACATCTGCGCATGCGTACGGTTTTTAGTACGCATGCGCGAACCAGTCAGTGCGGCCGAAAATCGTTTGTACGCTATATAGCGAGTGCCTGCTATTTTGAGTGACAGAATGAGGCGTATGTGGGTGGTAACAGGGGAAGGTGCTTGTAAATGGGGAGTGGAGATCCGAACGCAGGCGTGCTTAAAGGTCAAAACGGGCGTTTTATGGGTGTGTATATTTAAAACAGCAGCGTCATTGACCACGTCACTGGGTTATTTTATAGCCAGAACTGCTCGCAAATTTGTGGTAGCAAACACCAACCACAAGAATAGCGAGCAGTTCATACGCTGGTCGATGTACTCGATTAATCTAATAAATAGCGGACATGACGTAGGATGCGAGCGGCCAGGGGGCGTTTTTAACAAATAAACGAGCGTATGTTTTGCTCACTCGTTCAGACTTAGAGGTGTGAACAGACTACAATGTGCGTACGGATCATTTGAATAGCCACCCCTTGTTTTTAAACGAACGACCGCAAATAGCGAACGGCTCTGAATGAGGGCCTTAATTCAGTTAGCCGAACAGATTGCAGAGTCGGCTGCTTTCCTTGGAGAAGCGTCTAAGGACATTTGTAATCTATCAGCCAGATCTTCAGCATTAGCTATATCTGCTAGAAGGGCTCTGTGGCTGCGTCAATGGCAGGCAGATGCAGAGTCCAAGAGAGCGGTGGAGGTCCTTCCCTTTACTGGGGAGGTACTTTTCAGATCGGAGTTAGATAAGTGGATCTCACAAGCTACAGGTGGGAAATCCACTTACCTACCATCTGCAGCTCCTCCTCCTACTAGAAGACCTTTGACAGGTCCCTCCTTTCGATCCTTTCGTGCCTCTGGAAGATTTAGAGGGCATTCCAGAGGAGGTCCAGCCTTCTCAAGAGGTTTCAGAGGCCGAGGTAGAGCTTCAGCATCAGCCGCCTCCAACACTCAGCAGGACAAGGCAGCTGCCAAGCCTGCCACATGATACCCTTCCTTCTTATTTTGGGATCCCAGGGTCGGGGCGCGCCTTTTACGCTTCAAGGACATTTGGATCCAGTCTTGCCAGGACGCCTGGGTCAGGGACATTATTATTCACGGCCTGAAATTGGACTTCAGGGTCCAACCTCCTTCTCATTTTTTCAAAACTGGTTTACCTCTGGTTGCAGAAAAATGAGGAGAAATTCAGGAGACAATACAAAAACTGTTATTGTCTCAGGTAATAGTGAATGTTCCAACCCACCAGAGAGGTCAAGGGTTTTATTCCAGCCTGTTTGTGGTGCCCAAGCCGGACGGCTCCATGAGACCCATAATCAATCTCAAGGATTTAAACACTCATCTTCAAGTTTTCAAATTCAAGATGTAATCTCTCCAATCCGTTATAGCGGGTCTCGACAGGAACGAGTTTCTGGTGTCCTTAGACATAAAGGACGCTTATCTCCACATCCCAATCTGGCCCCCCATCAGGCTTTTCTTCGTTTTGCGGTCCTAGAGTCGCATTTTCAATTCCAGGCCCTACCTTTCGGACTTTCGTCGGCCCCAAGAGTATTCACAAAAGTTATGGCGGCAATGATGGCCCTACTGCATGGTCAGGGGGTCATCATTGTTCCATACTTAGACGATCTATTGATAAAGGCCTCTTCGGAAGCTCAGCTGTTAAGGGACATTCGCTTAACTCAGAGCATCCTCCTGCAACATGGTTGGATACTAAATTTCAAGAAGTCCTCCCTGATCCCTACACAGCGTTTACTATTCCTGGGAAAGATACTGGACACAGTGCAGCAAAGAGTTTTCCTGCCTCAAGACAAAGCTGCCTCCATTCAGCATATGGTGCGCCTGGTCTTAAAACATCGCCGAGTGTCTGTACATCTCTGTATCTGCCCTATTGGGAAGATGGTAGCGGCTTTCGAGGTGATTCAGTATGCCAGATTTCACGCCCGTCCTTTTCAACTGGATCTCCTCTCCCAGTGGTCAGGATCCCACCTCTTTCTCCATCAGAGAGTTCTCCTGACGCCTCAGACTTGAACATCTCTCATTTGGTGGCTGAACCTTTCCCACCTGCTGGCGGGGAAAAGGTTTGCGGTGTGGGATTGGACCCTCCTCACCACGGACGCAAGCCTCAGGGGCTGGGGAGCAGTGACTCTGGGAAAGCATTTTCAGGGGCACTGGATGCAGCAAGAAGCCAGATTGCCCATAAATATTCTAGAATTGAGAGTGGTATTTTATGCTCTACTGCTGGCGCATCCGCTGCTGGAGGGGCAGGCAAGTCCAGTCAGACAATGCCACTGCAGTGGCATATATAAACAGGCAGGGCGGCACAAAAAGCAGAGCCGCCATGAGGGAGGTAACAAGGATTCTACTTTGGGCAGAGGAATTTGCAGTAGCGATTTCTGCGATCTTCATCCCAGGAGCAGAAAACTGGGAGACCAACTATCTCAGTCGGCAGGATGTTCATCCAGGGGAATGGTCACTCAATCCTCAGGTGTTCCAGCAACTAACTCTGAGGTGGGGCTGTCCTTAAGCCGACCTTATTGCGTCAAGGTTAAACCAACTACCGGTTTACTACTCCAGAACAAGGGACCCACGAGCAGCAGCAGTGGACGCACTGACGGCTCCGTGGAAGTTTCATTACGTCTACCTATTCCCTCCGTTTCCGCTCATTCCGCGCCTGCTTCAAAGAATCAAGCGAGAAGGGATCAAGGTGCTTCTGATAGCACCAGAATGGCCCAGACGAGCATGGTATTCCCAGATACAGAATCTGTTCATAGACGAGCCATGGCCACAGCCTCTTAAGGACGACCTCCTTCTTCAGGGCCCATTTGTTTATCGTGACTTAAGGCGGCTTCGTTTGATGGCCTGGCTACTGAAAGGCCCGTCCTCAGAAAAAAGGGTATTCCATCTACTGTGATTCCCACAATGATTCGGGCTAGGAAGGAAGTCACTTCTCAACATTACTACCGCATTTGGAAGACATATGTGGCTTGGTGTGAGAGATGTCATTCTCCTCCGTCAGTCTTTAAGGAATCACGTCTCCTTCTTTTTCTTCAGGCTGGTCTCTCAGCAGGCCTTCATTAAAGGTACAGGTATCCGCGTTGTCCATTTTCTTTCAGAGGAAATCGGCTTTGGTCTCGGATATACAGACTTTTCTCCAAGGAGTTGTGAGCAGGGGCGCCGAGAGGGGGGGGAAGCAGGTACAGATTACCCGGGCCCGAGCTTCCTGAGGGGCCCGGTGGGGGCCCGGGTCCGGCGCCGCTCCCCCCCTCACAGCAGCCCAGCACATGGCGTGTGCTGAGCTGCAGTTGGAGACTGCTCGTGGCTGCTGAGCAGCAGCCACAGCAGTCTCCTATGCCTGTGCGGGGGAGCGATCACACTGATCGTGCCCCCCCTGCTTTTGCGCCGGGCTGAGGGGGCTCAGAGCGCCCCCTCCCCAGCGGCGCTGCTAATCTTTTTTTTTTTCTCAGCAAGGGGGCGTGGCCACGCCTCCCGTGATTAGGCCACGCCCCCTATTACCGGGGCCCGCCACGGCTCTTGGCGGGCCTGGTTGTGAGGATTCAACCTCCTTTTGTGCCTCCCACAGCACCATGGGATTTGGATTTGGTGTTGGCCTTCCTCCAGTCTGATACTTTTGAGCCATTACAGAGAGTGGAGATAAAGTACTTAACCTGGAAGGTGGTTCTGCTTTTGGCACTCGCTTCGGCAAGGCGTGTGTCAGAACTCAGTGCTTTATCCTGCCGCCCTCCTTATCTTATTTTCCATGAAGATAGGGCGGAGCTGCGTACTCAAAGGGCTTTTCTTCCCAAAGTGGTGACAGCTTTTCATATAAACCAGCCTATCGTGGTTCCGGTGTTTAAGGATGACTCTTCCAATTCATGAACCATGGATGTAGTCAGAGCACTCCGGATTTGCGTTGACAGGACTGCCTCCCTCCGTAAATCAGATACTTTGTTTATTCGGTTTGATGTGGCCCGTCCAGGTTGGCCGGCCTCAAAACAGACCATTTCTGGATGGATTCGCTTCACTATCAGGCAAGCATACGTAGTGCCTCCAAACAACCACCGGGTCCTATTACGGTGCATTCTACGCGCTCGGTAGGTCCTTCATGGGTGGCTTCTCGCGGGGTTTCCTTAAACCAGCTTTGTAGAGCAGCCATTTGGTCAGGCACGCATACCTTCCTACGATTCTATCGTTTTGATACTTTTGCAGCCTCCGCTTCAGAGTTTGGCCGTGCGGTGTTGCAGGGCTCTCAGCGCTCTCCCACCCGGGATGTAAGCTCTGGGACGTCCCCATTGTACTGAGGCTCCAGTGTCCCCTGGTGGATGAAGGAGAAAATAGGATTTTGGTACTTACCGATAAATCCCTTTCTCCGATTCCACAGGGGACACTGGACACCCTCCCTACACTGTTCTACCTGCATTGTTACTGTTTTACAGGTTCAGATGCTGGTTTGCGTTTAATGACTGACCTGTTTCTTGTTTTTTCATGTATATGTTGTTTTCTTATGTATATGTGATTAATGTAACTTTTCTGTCTCCTTCTCCTTACTTTCCAACTCCCCTCGGGCACAGTTGTTTTTAGACTGACCGGGGGGGGGGGGGTATAGAGGGGGAGGAGCTAGCAACCAGTAGTTTTTTATTTAAAGGTGCCAGCTCCCGGTTAACACACTCCTATACCACATTGTACTGAGGCTCCAGTGTCCCCTGTGGAATCGGAGAAAGGGATTTATCGGTAAGTACCAAAATCCTATTATATGCGTCATACATAGTGTATTGTGTGTAATAATTCCAGCATATACAGGACCAGTGATCACAGTAACCCATTATATATGTCATACATAGTGTATTGTGTGTAATAATTCCAGCATATACAGGACCAGCGATCACAGTAACCCATTATATGTGTCATACATAGTGTAAACCATTAGATGTGCCAGTAGGCTATCCTGCCTGAGCTGAATGTATTTATTTTAGATGTGGGCACCATTCCAGACTATTGGAGCAAGTCCGGGAGCCTGGGGGAGCAGCAGAAGAACCTAGCACTGCCCTAGACATATATCTATATATTGGGCTCTATAGCAGTGCATCCCTAACAGTGCATGTTTTCCAAATCTCCTAGTTGGTGCACAGGTTATTTATTACTGGCTGATACATGTTAAAAGATCCACAAGTGGTGCTAATTATTTCATGTGTGATACTGAGAAGAACATGCAGCACTTGTAAAATTCTATTATATTATTATTTCTATTGTGGTCATGGTGTGGGCTGGGGAGGAGGGTTTCCAGGCAGCCAGAAACCCCCTCCCCCTGCATTTGCCTATGAACGAGGAGGGTTGGGGTGCGAGGTGGGGAGGGTTAGGGTAGGCTACAAGAAGGGGGGAAAGGGGAGGGTAATGATACTTACCCGACCCCTGTCGAGATACCAACCATCGGGATTCCGCTGTCGTTATTCTGATAGGAGGCATCCCAACAGCCAGCATTACATACACATTCCCTTTATTTCCCTGATTATCAAAACTGTATGTTCCTATTTAATTAATTGTGTGTTGAATGATTAATTCAACAATATTCCTCTGTTTTTCATTTGTGACTTGATTTTGCTCTGTTTTCCTTGCTTATAACACTAATATTATACTGTCATCTGCATGTATTACTGTTACATCTTACCCTATACACCCCTCTCCTCTACCCTTTCCCAAAGTTCTTTCTCACTCCCTCCTCCGCCCTAGTTTGTCTCCTTCTTCATGAACCGCCAACCCCACCAACTACCACCAGCCTCATCAACATCCCTCTGATCCCCTCCCTCCCCTCCTGCTGTGTCAGAATGCCAGATCCATTTGTAATAAACCAGCACCTATCCATGATCTTTTTATCTCTAACTCTTTTAACCTCTTGGGCCTCAAAGAAACCTGGCTCTCCTGTGGGGCCTCTCTCTCACCCACTCTACCAGGCTTGGTGACTGACCAGGTGGTGGTGTGGGCTTCCTTCTTTTCTTCAACTGCGCCTTCCGTATCCTGACATCTCTCTCATTCTCCTCTTTACCTTTTCTTCACACTCCACCTGACCAGGCCGTTTCCCTGTACAACCTCTTTCTTCTGCCCTTGACTAATCAACCCCTGGTACTTCTGTCACCCTCAGGTGGGAAGGTCCATAACCCTGGCACTTCAAATTGACCAGATTCCTCTAAAAATGCTCTCACATTGCTTAGCACCTCTGGAGAAAGTCAGGCTCTCTCGCTGTTTTTCTTCACTTCAAATGTTTTCATTCCTTCTATAGCTCTGCCCTCATGTTAGCCAAACAGTCCTTCTTCAAGGCACTCATCTCTTCCCAATCCTCCAACCCCCATTGGGTCTTCACCTCCTTCATCTCAACCCTCCCTTTCCCCTTCCCTTCTTCGTTACCTTCTTTACCTCCAAAATAGAATCTATCAGACATGAAGTCTCATCATGCAAAAACCCTTCTTCTGTTGTCTCTGAACTCACTTGGTCTCATTGAGACTGTTCTCTCTTGGCTTTTCTCCTATCTCTTGAACTCTCCTCTATAACAACCTCCACCTCCTCATGACCCCCTCTCCCGCTCCCTGTAGGTGTCCCTCTTGGCTCAGTACTGGGTTCCCTACTCTTTTCACTCTACACATCCTCAGTGAACTTATCAGTTAATTTGGTCTTCAGTACAATCTTTATGCTGACGACACCTAACCCTACCTATCCTCCTCTGAACTCACCCTTTCTCTCCTCTCATGCATTTCAAACTGTCTATCTGCTATCTCCTCCCAATGCTTTCTTTTCCTTAAAATGTCCAAGACTGAGCTCATAGTCTTCCATCCTTCTTGTGTCTCCAGCCATCTCCATCTCACCCTCACTGTCAACAACACCACCATCACAAGGAAATCACGGGCGTCACTCTTGATTCTGCCCTCTCATTCACTCTGCACATTCTGTCACTCTTTTCGGAATCTCTGGAATATCTTGATGCCACCAAAAACATGTCCATTAGCTCATTGGGCCAAATGTAATAAGGGCCAAGTTTTAAAAATGTGCGATTATAGTGCTATACTCGCACATTTTTAGAACATGCAAACCCGCATTTTTCACTCCCGCAACTCGCAACGGCAAAAATCGTATCCAGATGTTTTGCCAATGTGCAGATACATCTTGGCCAATGTAATAGAGTGCGAGTTTTTAACTCGCACAATATTACTTTAAACTCGCAAAATAATAGACTTGCTTCAGGCTAGCGAGAATAGCCTGAGCAGGTGTGAGTTACACAGAGGCATGCATAGATCAGTGACAACCGTGCATGCTTCTGCATTAAAAAAGATATTAAAATGTAAAAAAAAAAAAAAAATTCAATGGTGAGAACCACTCATTGGCTGAGAGAGGCGGAGGCTCACCTCTCTGTAAGTGAACGTTCAGCCAATGCATTTCTATGGGAAATGCAGCGGCTGAGCTGTCATTGGCGAGGTACATGTCCGTGGGGCCGTTTTTTTTTCCTGTTGTCCTCCTTTCCTCCTGCATTCCTCTGTTTGTCCCCATTTCTTCCTGCATTCCTCTGTTTGTCCCCCTTTCCTCCTGCATTCCTCTGTTTGGCCCCCTTTCTTCCTGCATTCCTCTGTTTGTTCCCCATCCTGCATTCCTCTGTTTGTCCCCCTTTCCTCCTGTATTCCTCTGTTTGTCCCCCTTTCCTCCTGCATTCCTCTATTTGCCCCTCTTTCATCCTGCATTCCTCTGTTTGTCCCCCTTTCCTCCTGCATTCTTCTGTTTGTCCCCCTTTCCTCCTGCATTCTTCTGTTTGTCCCCCTTTTCCTCCTGCATTCCTCTGTTTGTCCCCCTTTCCTCCTGCATTCCTCTGTTTGTCCCCCTTTCCTCCTGCATTCTTCTGTTTGTCCCCCTTTTCCTCCTGCATTCCTCTGTTTGTCCCCCTTTCCTCCTGCATTCCTCTGTTTGTCTCCCTTACCTACTGCATTCCTGTTTGTCCCCCTTACCTCCTGCATTACTGATTGTCCCCCTTTCATCCTGCATGCCTCTGTTTGTCTTCCTTACCTCCTGCATTCCTGATTGTCCCCCTTTCCTCCTGCATTCCTCTGTTTGTCCCCCTTTCCTCCTGCATTCCTCTTTGTCCCCCTTTCATCCTGCATTCCTCTGTTTGTCCCCCTTTCCTCCTGCATTCCTCTGGTTATCCACCTTTCTTCCTGCATTCCTCTGTTTGTCCCCCTTTCCTCCTGCATTCCTCTGTTTGTCCCCCTTTCCTCCTGCATTCTTCTGTTTGTCCCCCTTTCCTCCTGCATTCTTCTGTTTGTCCCCCTTTTCCTCCTGCATTCCTCTGTTTGTCCCCCTTTCCTCCTGCATTCCTCTGTTTGTCCCTCTTTCCTCCTGCATTCCTCTGTTTGTCCCCCTTTCCTCCTGCATTCCTCCATTTGCCCCCCTTTCCTCCTGCTTTCCTCTCTTTGTCCCCCTTTCCTCCTGCATTCCTGTTTGTCTCCCTTACCTCCTGCATTCCTCTGCTTGTCTCCCTTACCTCCTCCATTCCTCTGTTTGTCCCCCTTTCCTACTGCATTCCTCTGCTTGTCCCCCTTTCCTCCTGCATTCCTCTGTTTGTCCCCCTTTCCTCCTGTATTCCTCTGTGTGTTCCCCTTTCCTCCTGTATTCCTCTGTGTGTCCCCTTTTCCTCCGGCATTCTCCTGTTTGTCCCCCTTTCCTCCTGCATTCCTCTGTTCCCCTTTTCTCCGGAATTCCTCTGTTTGCCCTCCTTTCCTCCTCTACTCCTCTGTGTGTTCCCCTTTCCTCCTGTATTCCTCTGTGTGTTCCCCTTTCCTACTGCATTCCTCTGTTTGTCCCCATTTCCTCCTGCATTCCTCTGTTTGTCCCCCTTTCCTCCTGCATTCCTCTATTTGTCCCCCCTTCCTCCTGCATTCCTCTGTGTGTCCCCCTTTCCTCCAGCATTCTTCTGTTTGTCCCCCTTTCCTCCTGCAGTCCTCTGTTTGTCTCCCTTTCCTCCTGCATTCCTCTGTTTGTCCCCCTTTCCTCCTGCATTCCTGTTTGTCCCCCTTTCCTCCTGCATTCCTCTGTTTGTCTCCCTTTCCTCCTGCATTCCTGTTTGTCCCACTTTCCTCCTGCATTCCTCTGCGTGTCTCCCTTACCTCCTGCATTCCTCTGTTTGTCCCCCTTTCCTCCTGCATTCCTCTATTTGTCCCCTTTTCCTCCTGCATTCCTCTTTGTGTCCCCCTTTCCTCCGGCATTCCTCTGTTTGCCCCCCTTTCCTCCTGCATTCCTCTGTTTGTCCCCCTTTCCTCTGGCATTCCTCTGTTAGTCCCCCTTTCCACCTGCATTCCTCTGTTTGTCCCACTTTCCACCTGCATTCCTCTGTTTGTCCCCCTTTCCTCCTGCATTCCTTTGTTTGTCCCCCTTTCTTCCTGCATTCCTCTGCTTGTCCCCCTTTCCTCCTGCATTCCTCTGTTTGTCCCCCTTTCTTCCTGCATTCCTCTGTTTGTCCCCCTTTCCTCCTGCATTCCTCTGTTTGCCCCCTTTCCTCCTGCTTTCCTCTCTTTGTCCCCCTTTCCTCCTGCATTCCTGTTTGTCTCCCTTACCTCCTGCATTCCTCTGCTTGTCTCCCTTACCTCCTGCATTCCTCTGTATGTCCCCCTTTCCTACTGCATTCCTCTGCTTGTCCCCCTTTCCTCCTGCATTCCTCTGTTTGTTCCCCTTTCCTCCTGTATTCCTCTGTGTGTCCCCTTTTCCTCCGGCATTCTCCTGTTTGTCCCCCTTTCCTCCTGCATTCCTCTGTTTCCCTTTTCTCCGGAATTCCTCTGTTTGCCCTCCATTCCTCCTGTACTCCTCTGTGTGTTCCCCTTTCCTCCTGTATTCCTCTGTGTGTTCCCCTTTCCTACTGCATTCCTCTGTTTGTCCCCATTTCCTCCTGCATTCCTCTGTTTGTCCCCTTTTCCTCCTGCATTCCTGTTTGTCCCCCTTTCCTCCTGCATTCCTCTGTTAGTCTCCGTTTCCTCCTGCATTCCTGTTTGTCCCCCTTTCCTCCTGCATTCCTCTGTGTGTCTCCCTTACCTCCTGCATTCCTCTGTTTGTCCCCCTTTCCTCCTGCATTCCTCTGTTTGTACCCCTTTCCTCCTGCATTCCTCTATTTGTCCCATTTCCTCCTGCATTCCTCTTTGTGTCCCCCTTTCCGCCGGCATCCTCTGTTTGCCCCCCTTTCCTCCTGCATTCCTCTGTTTGTCCCCCTTTCCTCCGGCATTCCTCTGTTAGTCCCCCTTTCCACCTGCATTCCTCTGTTTGTCCCACTTTCCTCCTGCATTCCTCTGTTTGTCCCCCTTTCCTCCTGCATTCCTTTGTTTGTCCCCCTTTCTTCCTGCATTCCTCTGCTTGTCCCCCTTTCCTCCTGCATTCCTCTGTTTGTCCCCCTTTCTTCCTGCATTCCTCTCTTTGTCCCCCTTTCCTCCTGCATTCCTCTGTTTGTCCCCCTTTCCTCCTGCATTCCTCTGTTTGTCTCCCTTACCTCCTGCATTCCTCTGTTTGTCCCCCTTTCCTCCTGCATTCCGCTGTTAGTCCCCCTTTCCTCCTGCATTCCTCTGTCCCCTTTCTTCCTGCTTTCCTCTGTTTGTCCCCCTTTCCTCCTGCATTTCTCTGTTTGTCTCCATTGCCTCCTGCATTCCTCTCTTTGTCCCCCTTTCCTCCTACATTCCTCTATTTGTCCCCCTTTCCTCCTGCATTCCTCTGTTTGTCCCCCTTTCCTCCTGCATTCCTCTGTTTGTCCTCCTTTTCTCCGGAATTCCTCTGTTTGTCCCCCTTTCCTCCTGCATTCCTCTGTTTGTCTCCTTTACCTCCAGCATTCCTGATTGTCCCCCTTTCCTCCTGCATTCCTCTATTTGTCCCCCATTCCGCCTGCATTCCCCTGTATGTCTCCCTTACCTCCTGCATTCCCCTGTTTGTCCCCCTTTCCTCCTGCATTCCTCTGTTTGTCTGCCTTTCCTCCTGCATTCCTCTATTTGTCCCCCTTTCCACCTGTATTCCTCTGTGTGTTCCCCTTTCCTCCTGCATTCCTCTGTGTGTGTACCTTTCCTCTGGCATTCTTCTGTTTGTCCCCCTTTCCTCCTGCAATCCTCTGTTCGTCCCCCTTTCCTCCTGCATTCCGCTTTGTCCCCCTTCCTACATTCCTCTGTTTGTCCCCCTTTCCTCCTGCATTCCTCTGATTGCACCTCTTTCATTCTGCATTCTTCTGTTTGTCCCCCTCTCATCGTGCATTCCTCTGTTTGTCCCCCTTTCCTCCTGCATTCCTCTCTTTGTCCCCCTTCCTACATTCCTCTGTGTGTCCCCGTTTCCTCCTGCATTCCTCTATTTGTCCCCCTATCCTCCTGCATTCCTCTGTTTGTCCGCCTTTCCTCCTGCATTCCTCTGTTTGTCCCCCTTTCTTCGTGCATTTCTCTGTTTGTCTCCCTTACCTCCTTCATTCCTCTGTTTGTCCACCTTTCCTCCTGCATTTCTCTGTTTGGCCCCCTTTCTTCCTGCTTTCCTCTGTTTGTTCCCCTTACTGCTTTCCTCTGTTTGTCCCCCTTTCCTCCTGCATTCCTCTGTTTGTCCCCCTTTCCTCCTGCATTCCTCTATTTGCCCCTCTTTCTTCCTGCATTCCTCTGTTTGTCCCCCTTTCCTCCTGCATTCCTCTGTTTGTCCCCCTTTCCTCCTGCATTCTTCTTTTTGTCCCCCTTTCCTCCTGCATTCTTCTGTTTGTTCCCCTTTTCCTCCTGCATTCCTCTGTTTGTCCCCCTTTCCTCCTGCATTCCTCTGTTTGTCCCCCTTTCCTCCTGTATTCTTCTGTTTGTCCCCCTTTCCTCCTGCATTCCTCTGTTTGTGCCTCTTTCCTCCTGCATTCTTCTGTTTGTCTCCCTTACCTCCTGCATTCCTGTTTGTCCCCCTTACCTCCTGCATTACTGATTGTCCCCCTTTCATTATGCATGCCTCTGTTTGTCTTCCTTACCTCCTGCATTCCTGATTGTCCCCCTTTCCTCCTGCATTCCTCTGTTTGTCCCCCTTTCCTCCTGCATTTCTCTGTTTGTCCCCCTTTCCTCCTGCATTCCTCTTTGTCCCCCTTTCTTCCTGCATTCCTCTGTTTGTCCCCCTATCCTCCTGCATTCCTCTGTTTATCCACCTTTCTTCCTGCATTCCTCTGCTTGTCCCCCTTTCCTCCTGCATTCCTATCTTTGTCCCGCTTTCCTCCTGCATTCCTCTGTTTGTACCCCTTTCCTCCTGCATTCCTCTGTTTGTCCCCCTTTTCTCCTGCATTCCTCCGTTTGCCCCCTTTCCTCCTGCTTTCCTCTCTTTGTCCCCCTTTCCTCCTGCATTCCTGTTTGTCTCCCTTACCTCCTGCATTCCTCTGCTTGTCTCCCTTACCTCCTGCATTCCTCTGTTTGTCCCCCTTTCCTACTGCATTCCTCTGTTTGTCCCCCTTTCCTCCTGCATTCCTCCGTTTGTCCCCCGTTCCTCCTGTATTCCTCTGTGTGTCCCCCTTTCCTCCTGTATTCCTCTGTGTGTCCCCTTTTCCTCCGGCATTCTCCTGTTTGTCCCCCTTTCTTCCTGCATTCCTCTGTTTGTCCCCTTTTCTCCGGAATTCCTCTGTTTGCCATCCTTTCCTCCTGTACTCCTCTGTGTGTTCCCCTTTCCTCCTGTATTCCTCTGTGTGTTCCCCTTTCCTACAACATTCCTCTGTTTGTCCCCATTTCCTCCTGCATTCCTCTGTTTGTCCCCCTTTCCTCCTGCATTCCTCTATTTATCCCCCTTTCCTCCTGCATTCCTCTGTGTGTCCCCCTTTCCTCCGGCATTCTTCTGTTTTTCCCCCTTTCCTCCTGCAGTCCTCTGTTTGTCCCCCTTTCCTCCTGCATTCCTCTTTGTCCCCCTTTCCTCCTGCATTCCTGTTTGTCCCCCTTTCCTCCTGCATTCCTCTGTTTGTCTCCCTTTCCTCCTGCATTCCTGTTTGTCCCCTTTTCCTCCTGCATTCCTCTGTGTGTCTCCCTTACCTCCTGCATTCCTCTGTTTGTCCCCCTTTCCTCCTGCATTCCTCTGTTTGTCCCCCTTTCCTCCTGCTTTCCTCTATTTGTCCCCTTTTCCTCCTGCATTCCTCTTTGTGTCCCCCTGTCCTCCGGCATCCTCTGTTTGCCCCCCTTTCCACCTGCATTCCTCTGTTTGTCCCACTTTCCTCCTGCATTCCTCTGTCCCCCTTTCCTCCTGCATTCCTTTGTTTGTCCCCCTTTCTTCCTGCATTCCTCTGCTTGTCCCCCTTTCCTCCTGCATTCCTCTGTTTGTCCCACTTTCTTCCTGCATTCCTCTGTTTGTCCCCCTTTCCTCCTGCATTCCTCTGTTTGTCCCCCTTTCCTCCTGCATTCCTCTGTTTGTCCCCCTTTCCTCCTGCTTTCCTCTATTTGTCCCCTTTTCCTCCTGCATTCCTCTTTGTGTCCCCCTGTCCTCCGGCATCCTCTGTTTGCCCCCCTTTCCACCTGCATTCCTCTGTTTGTCCCACTTTCCTCCTGCATTCCTCTGTCCCCCTTTCCTCCTGCATTCCTTTGTTTGTCCCCCTTTCTTCCTGCATTCCTCTGCTTGTCCCCCTTTCCTCCTGCATTCCTCTGTTTGTCCCACTTTCTTCCTGCATTCCTCTGTTTGTCCCCCTTACCTCCTGCATTCCTCTGTTTGTCCCCCTTTCCTCCTGCATTCCGCTGTTTGTCCCCCTTTCCTCCGGCATTCCTCAGTCCCCATTCTTCCTGCTTTCCTCTGTTTGTCCCACTTTCATCCAGCATTTCTCTGTTTGTCTCCTTTGCCTCCTGCATTCCTCTCTTTGTCCCCCTTTCCTCCTACATTCCTCTATTTGTCCCCCTTTCCTCCTGCATTCCTCTGTTTGTCCCCCTTTAGTCCGGCATTCCTCTGTTTGTCCCACTTTTCTCCGGAATTCCTCTGTTAGTCCCCCTTTCCTCCTGCATTCCTCTGTTTGTCTCCTTTACCTCCAGCATTCCTGATTGTCCCCCTTTCCTCCTGCATTCCTCTATTTGTCCCCCATTCCTCCTGCATTCCCCTGTTTGTCTCGCTTACCTCCTGCATTCCCCTGTTTGTTCCCCTTTCCTCCTGCATTCCTCTGTTTGTCTCCGTTTCCTCCTGCATTCCTCTATTTGTCCCCCTTTCCACCTGTATTCCTCTGTGTGTTCCCCTTTCCTCCTGCATTCCTCTGTATGTGTCCCTTTCCTCTGGCATTCTTCTGTTTGTCCCCCTTTCCTCCTGCATTCCTCTATTTGTCCCCCTTTCCTCCTGCCTTCCTCTGATTGTACCTCTTTCATCCTGCATTCTTCTGTTTGTCCCCCTTTCATCCTGCATTCCTCTGTTTGTCCCCCTTTCCTCCTGCATTCCTCTCTTTGTCCCCCTTCCTACATTCCTCTGTGAGTCCCCGTTTCCTGCTGCTTTCCTCTATTTGTCCCCCTATCCTCCTGCATTCCTCTGTTTGTCCCCCTTTCCTCCTGCATTCCTCTGTTTGTCCCCCTTTCTTCGTGCATTTCTCTGTTTGTCTCCCTTACCTACTGCATTCCTCTGTTTGTCCACCTTTCCTCCTGCATTTCTCTGTTTGGCCCCCTTTCTTCCTGCATTCCTCTGTTTGCTCCCCTTCCTGCATTCCTCTGTTTGTCCCCCATTCCTCCTGCATTCCTCTGTTTGTCCCCCTTTCCTCCTGCTTTCCTCTATTTGCCCCTCTTTCTTCCTGCATTCCTCTGTTTGTCCCCCTTTCCTCCTGCATTCCTCTGTTTGTCCCCCTTTCCTCCTGCATTCTTCTATTTGTCCCCCTTTCCTCCTGCATTCTTCTGTTTGTCCCCCTTTTCCTCCTGCATTCCTCTGTTTGTCCCCCTTTCCTCCTGCATTCCTCTGTTTGTCCCCCTTTCCTCCTGCATTCTTCTGTTTGTCCCCCTTTTCCTCCTGCATTCCTCTGTTTGTCCCCCTTTCCTCCTGCATTCCTCTGTTTGTCCCTCTTTCCTCCTGCATTCCTCTGTTTGTCTCCCTTACCTCCTGCATTCCTGTTTGTCCCCCTTACCTCCTGCATTACTGATTGTCCCCCTTTCATCCTGCATGCCGCTGTTTGTCTTCCTTACCTCCTGCATTCCTGATTGTCCCGCTTTCCTCCTGCATTCCTCTGTTTGTCCCCCTTTCCTCCTGCCTTCCTCTGTTTGTCCCCCTTTCCTCCTGCATTCCTCTTTGTCCCCCTTTCTTCCTGCATTCCTCTGTTTGTCCCCCTTTCCTCCTGCATTCCTCTGTTTATCCACCTTTCTTCCTGCATTCCTCTGTTTGTCCCCCTTTCCTCCTGCATTCCTCTGTTTGTCCCCCTTTCCTCCTGCATTCCTCTGTTTGTCCCCCTTTCCTCCTGCATTCCGCCGTTTGCCCCCCTTTCCTCCTGCTTTCCTCTCTTTGTCCCCCTTTCCTCCTGCATTCCTGTTTGTCTCCCTTACTTAGTGCATTCCTCTGCTTGTCTCCCTTACCTCCTGCATTCCTCTGTTTGTCCCCCTTTCCTACTGCATTCCTCTGCTTGTCCCCCTTTCCTCCTGTATTCCTCTGTTTGAACCCCTTTCCTCCTGCATTCCTCTATTTGTCCCCCTTTCCTCCTGCATTCCTCTGTGTGTCCCCCTTTCCTCCGGCATTCTTCTGTTTGTCTCCGTTTCCTCCTGCAGTCCTCTGTTTGTCCCCCTTTCCTCCTGCATTCCTGTTTGTCTCCCTTTCCTCCTGCATTCCTGTTTGTCCCCCATTCCTCCTGCATTCCTCTATTTGTCCCCTTTTCCTCCTGCATTCCTCTTTGTGTCCCCCTTTCCTCCGGCATCCTCTGTTTGCCCCCCTTTCCTCCTGCATTCCTCTGTTTGTCCCCCTTTCCTCTGGCATTCCTCTGTTAGTCCCCCTTTCCACCTGCATTCCTCTGTTTGTCCCCCTTTCCTCCTGCATTCCTCTGTTTGTCCCCCTTTCCTCCTGCATTCCTTTGTTTGTCCCCCTTTCTTCCTGCATTCCTCTGCTTGTCCCCCATTCCTCCTGCATTCCTCTGTTTGTCCCCCTTTCTTCCTGCATTCCTCTGTTTGTCCCCCTTTCCTCCTGCATTCCTCTGTTTGTCCCCCTTTCCTCCTGCATTCCTCTGTTTGTCTCCCTTACCTCCTGCATTCCTCTGTTTGTCCCCCTTTCTCCTGCATTCCGCTGTTTGTCCCCCTTTCCTCTTGCATTCCTCTGTCCCCTTTCCTCCTGCTTTCCTCTGTTTGTCCCCCTTTCCTCCTGCATTTCTCTGTTTGTCTGCTTTACCTCCTGCATTCCTCTCTTTGTCCCCCTTTCCTCCTACATTCCTCTATTTGTCCCCCTTTCCTCCTGCATTCCTCTGTTTGTCCACCTTTCCTCCTGCATTCCTCTGTTTGTCCCCCTTTTCTCCGGGATTCCTCTGTTTGACCCCCTTTCCTCCTGCATTCCCCTGTTTTTCTCCCTTACCTTCTGCATTCCTGATTGTCCCCATTTCCTCCTGCATTCCTCTATTTGTCCCCCTTTCCTCCTGCATTCCCCTGATTGTCTCCCTTACCTCCTGCATTCCCCTGTTTGTCCCCCTTTCCTCCTGCATTCCTCTGTTTGTCTCCATTTCCTCCTGCATTCCTCTATTTGTCCCCCTTTCCACCTGTATTCCTCTGTGTGTTACCCTTTCCTCCTGCATTCCTCTGTGTGTGTCCCTTTCCTCTGGCAATTTTCTGTTTGTCCCCCTTTCCTCTGCATTCCTCTGTTCATCCCCCTTTCCTCCTGCATTCCTCTTTGTCCCCCTTCCTACATTCCTCTGTTTGTCCCCCTTTTCTCCTGCATTCCTCTGATTGTCCCTCTTTCATCCTGCATTCTTCTGTTTGTCCCCCTTCCCTCCTGCATTCCTCTGATTGTCCCCCTTTCCTCCTGCATTCCTCTGTTTGTCCCCCTTTCCTCCTGCATTCCTCTGTTTGTCCCCCTTTCCTCCTGCATTCCTCTTTGTCCCCCTTTCTTCCTGCATTCCTCTCTTTGTTCACCTTTCCTCCTGCATTCCTCTGTTTATCCACCTTTCTTCCTGCATTCCTCTGTTTGTCCCCCTTTCCTCCTGCATTCCTCTGTTTGTCCAACTTTCCTCCTGCATTCCTCTGTTTGTCCCCCTTTCCTCCTGCATTCCTCTGTTTGTCCCCCTTTCCTCCTGCATTCCTCCGTTTGCCCCCCTTTCCTCCTGCTTTCCTCTCCTTGTCCCCCTTTCCTCCTGCATTCCTGTTTGTCTTCCTTACCTCCTGCATTACTCTGCTTGTCCCCCTTTCCAACTGCATTCTTCTGTTTGTCCCCCTTTCATCCTGCATTCCTCTGTTTGTCCCCCTTTCCCCCTGCATTCCACTCTTTGTCCCCCTTCCTACATTCCTCTGTGTGTCCCCGTTTCCTCCTGCTTTCCTCTATTTGTCCCCCTATCCTCCTGCATTTCTCTGTTTGTCCCCCTTTCCCTCCTGCATTCCTCTGTTTGTCCCCCTTTCTTCGTGCATTTCTCTGTTTGTCTCCCTTACCTCCTGCATTCCTCTGTTTGTCCACCTTTCCTCCTGCATTTCTCTGTTTGTCCCCCTTTCCTCCTGCATTCCTCTGTTTGTCCCCCTTTCCTCCTGCATTCCTCTGTTTGTCTCCCTTACCTCCTGCATTTCTCTGTTTGTCCCCCTTTCCTCCTGCATTCCTCTGTTTGTCCCTCTTTTCTCCTGCATTCCTCTATTTGTCCCCTTTTTCTCCTGCATTCCTGATTGTCCCCCTTTCCTCCTGCATTCCTCTGCTTGTCTCCCTTACCTCCTGCATTCCTGATTGTCCCCTTTTCCTCCTGCATTCCTCTATTTGTCTCTCTTTCCTCCTGCATTCCTGTTTGTCTCCCTTACCTCCTGCATTCCTGATTGTCCCCCTTTCCTCCTGCATGCCTGTTTGTCATCCTTACCTCCTGCATTCCTGATTGTCCCCCTTTCCTCCTGCATTCCTCTGTTTGTCTCCCTTACCTCATGCATTCCTGACTGTCCCCCTTTCCTCCTGCTTTCCTCTGTTTGTCTCCCTTACCTCCTGCATTCCTGATTGTCCCCCTTTCCTCCTGCATTCCTCTGTTTGTCTCCCTTGCCTCCTGCATTCCCGATTGTCCCCCTTTTGTCCTGCATTCCTCTGTTTGTCTCCTTTACCTCCTGCATTCCTGATTGTCCCCCTTTCCTCCTGCATTCCTCTGTTTGTCCCCCTTTCCTCCGGCATTCTTCTGTTTGTCCCCCTTTCCTCCTGCATTCCTCTGTTTGTCCCCCTTTCCTCCTGCATTCCTCTGTTTGTCCCTCTTTTCTCCGGAATTCCTCTGTTTGTCCCCCATTTCTACTGTATTCCTCTGTGTGTTCACCTTTCCTCCTGCATTCCTCTGTGTGTCCCCCTTTCCTCCAGCATTCTTCTGTTTGTCCCCCTTTTCTCCTGCAGTCCTCTATTTGTCCCCCTTTCCTCCTGCATTCTTCTGTTTGTCCCCCTTTCCTCCTGCATTCCTGTTTGTCTCCCTTACCTCCTGCATTCCTCTGCTTGTCCCCCTTTCCTACTGCATTCTTCTGTTTGTCCCCCTTTCATCCTGCATTCCTCTGTTTGTCCCCCTTTCCCCCTGCATTCCACTCTTTGTCCCCCTTCCTACATTCCTCTGTGTGTCCCCGTTTCCTCCTGCATTCCTCTATTTGTCCCCCTTCCCTCCTGCATTCCTCTGATTGTCCCCCTTTCCTCCTGCATTCCTCTGTTTGTCCCCCTTTCCTCCTGCATTCCTCTGTTTGTCCCCCTTTCCTCCTGCATTCCTCTTTGTCCCCCTTTCTTCCTGCATTCCTCTCTTTGTTCACCTTTCCTCCTGCATTCCTCTGTTTATCCACCTTTCTTCCTGCATTCCTCTGTTTGTCCCCCTTTCCTCCTGCATTCCTCTGTTTGTCCCACTTTCCTCCTGCATTCCTCTGTTTGTCCCCCTTTCCTCCTGCATTCCTCTGTTTGTCCCCCTTTCCTCCTGCATTCCTCCGTTTGCCCCCCTTTCCTCCTGCTTTCCTCTCTTTGTCCCCCTTTCCTCCTGCATTCCTGTTTGTCTTCCTTACCTCCTGCATTCCTCTGCTTGTCCCCCTTTCCAACTGCATTCTTCTGTTTGTCCCCCTTTCATCCTGCATTCCTCTGTTTGTCCCCCTTTCCCCTGCATTCCACTCTTTGTCCCCCTTCCTACATTCCTCTGTGTGTCCCCGTTTCCTCCTGCTTTCCTCTATTTGTCCCCCTATGCTCCTGCATTTCTCTGTTTGTCCCCCTTTCCCTCCTGCATTCCTCTGTTTGTCCCCCTTTCTTCGTGCATTTCTCTGTTTGTCTCCCTTACCTCCTGCATTCCTCTGTTTGTCCACCTTTCCTCCTGCATTTCTCTGTTTGTCCCCCTTTCCTCCTGCATTCCTCTGTTTGTCCCCCTTTCCTCCTGCATTCCTCTGTTTGTCTCCCTTACCTCCTGCATTTCTCTGTTTGTCCCCCTTTCCTCCTGCATTCCTCTGTTTGTCCCTCTTTTCTCCTGCATTGCTCTGTTTGTCCCCTTTTTCTCCTGCATTCCTGATTGTCCCCCTTTCCTCCTGCATTCCTCTGCTTGTCTCCCTTACCTCCTGCATTCCTGATTGTCCCCTTTTCCTCCTGCATTCCTCTATTTGTCTCTCTTTCCTCCTGCATTCCTCTGTTTGTCTCCCTTACCTCCTGCATTCCTGATTGTCCCCCTTTCCTCCTGCATGCCTGTTTGTCATCCTTACCTCCTGCATTCCTGATTGTCCCCCTTTCCTCCTGCATTCCTCTGTTTGTCTCCCTTACCTCATGCATTCCTGACTGTCCCCCTTTCCTCCTGCTTTCCTCTGTTTGTTTCCCTTACCTCCTGCATTCCTGATTGTCCCCCTTTCCTCCTGCATTCCTCTGTTTGTCTCCCTTGCCTCCTGCATTCCCGATTGTCCCCCTTTTGTCCTGCATTCCTCTGTTTGTCTCCTTTACCTCCTGCATTCCTGATTGTCCCCCTTTCCTCCTGCATTCCTCTGTTTGTCCCCCTTTCCTCCGGCATTCTTCTGTTTGTCCCCCTTTCCTCCTGCATTCCTCTGTTTGTCCCCCTTTCCTCCTGCATTCCTCTGTTTGTCCCTCTTTTCTCCGGAATTCCTCTGTTTGTCCCCCATTCCTACTGTATTCCTCTGTGTGTTCACCTTTCCTCCTGCATTCCTCTGTGTGTCCCCCTTTCCTCCAGCATTCTTCTGTTTGTCCCCCTTTTCTCCTGCAGTCCTCTATTTGTCCCCCTTTCCTCCTGCATTCTTCTGTTTGTCCCCCTTTCCTCCTGCATTCCTGTTTGTCTCCCTTACCTCCTGCATTCCTCTGCTTGTCCCCCTTTCCTACTGCATTCTTCTGTTTGTCCCCCTTTCATCCTGCATTCCTCTGTTTGTCCCCCTTTCCCCCTGCATTCCACTCTTTGTCCCCCTTCCTACATTCCTCTGTGTGTCCCCGTTTCCTCCTGCATTCCTCTATTTGTCCCCCTGTCCTCCTGCATTTCTCTGTTTGTCCCCCTTTCCCTCCTGCATTCCTCTGTTTGTCCCCCTTTCTTCGTGCATTTCTCTGTTTGTCTCCCTTACCTCCTGCATTCCTCTGTTTGTCCACCTTTCCTCCTGCATTTCTCTGTTTGTCCCCCTTTCCTCCTGCATTCCTCTGTTTGTCCCCCTTTCCTCCTGCATTCCTCTGTTTGTCTCCCTTACCTCCTGCATTTCTCTGTTTGTCCCCCTTTCCTCCTGCATTCCTCTGTTTGTCCCCCTTTTCTCCTGCATTCCTCTATTTGTCCCCTTTTCCTCCTGCATTCCTGATTGTCCCCCTTTCCTCCTGCATTCCTCTGCTTGTCTCCCTTACCTCCTGCATTCCTGATTGTCCCCTTTTCCTCCTGCATTCCTCTATTTGTCTCTCTTTCCTCCTGCATTCCTCTGTTTGTCTCCCTTACCTCCTGCAGTCCTGATTGTCCCCCTTTCCTCCTGCATGCCTCTGTTTGTCATCCTTACCTCCTGCATTCCTGATTGTCCCCCTTTCCTCCTGCATTCCTCTGTTTGTCTCCCTTACCTCCTGCATTCCTGACTGTCCCCCTTTCCTCCTGCATTCCTCTGTTTGTCTCCCTTACCTCCGGCATTCCTGATTGTCCCCCTTTCCTCCTGCATTCCTCTGTTTGTCTCCCTTGCCTCCTGCATTCCCGATTGTCCCCCTTTTGTCCTGCATTCCTCTGTTTGTCTCCATTACCTCCTGCATTCCAGATTGTCCCCATTTCCTCCTGCATTCCTCTGTTTGTCCCCCTTTCCTCCTGCATTCCTCTGTTTGTCCCCCTTTCCTCCTGCATTCCTCTGTTTGTCCCCCTTTTCTCCAGAATTCCTCTGTTTGTCCCCCTTTCCTACTGTATTCCTCTGTGTGTTCACCTGTCCTCCTGCATTCCTCTGTGTGTCCCCCTTTCCTCCAGCATTCTTCTGTTTGTCCCCCTTTTCTCCTGCAGTCCTCTATTTGTCCCCCTTTCCTCCTGCATTCTTCTGTTTGTCCCCCTTTCCTCCTGCATTCCTGTTTGTCCCCCTTTCCTCCTGCATTCCTCTGTTTGTCCCCCTTTCCTCCTGCATTCCTCTGTTTGTCCCCCTTACCTCCTGCATTCCTCTGTTTGTCCCCTTTTCCTCCTGCATTCCTATTTGTCCCCCTTTCCTCCTGCATTCCTGATTGTCCCCCTTTGCTCCTGCATTCTTCTATTTGTCCCCCTTTATTCCTGCATTCCTCTGTTTGTCTCCCTTACCTCCTGTATTCTCATTTGTCCCCTTTTCCTCCTGCATGCCTCTGTTTGTCTTCCATACCTCCTGCATTCCTGATTGTCCCCCTTTCCTCCTGCATTCCTCTGTTTGTCTCCCTTGCCTCCTGCATTCCCGATTGTCCCCCTTTTATCCTGCATTCCTCTGTTTGTCTCCTTTACCTCCTGCATTCCTGATTGTCCCCCTTTCCTCCTGCATTCCTCTGTTTGTCCCCCATTTCCTCCGGCATTCTTCTGTTTGTCCCCCTTTCCTCCTGCATTCCTCTGTTTGTCCCCCTTTCCTCCTGCATTCCACTGTTTGTCCCCCTTTACTCCTGAATTCCTCTGTTTGTCCCCCTTTCCTACTGTATTCCTCTGTGTGTTCCCCTTTCCTCCTGCATTCCTCTGTGTGTCCCCCTTTCCTCCTGCATTCTTCTGTTTGTCCCCCTTTTCTCCTGCAGTCCTCTATTTGTCCCCCTTTCCTCCTGCATTCTTCTGTTTGTCCCCCTTTCCTCCTGCATTCCTGTTTGTCCCCCTTTCCTCCTGCGTTCCTCTGTTTATCCCCCTTTCCTCCTGCATTCCTCTGTTTGTCCCCCTTTCCTCCTGCATTCCTCTGTTTGTCCCCCTTACCTCCTGCATTCCTCTATTTGTCCCCTTTTCCTCCTGCATTCAAATTTGTCCCCCTTTCCTCCTGCATTCCTGATTGTCCCCCTTTCCTCCTGCATTCTTCTATTTGTCCCCCTTTATTCCTGCATTCCTCTGTTTGTCTCCCTTACCTCCTGTATTCCCGTTTGTCCCCCTTTCCTCCTGCATGCCTCTGTTTGTCTTCCATACCTCCTGCATTCCTGATTGTCCCCCTTTCCTCCTGCATTGCTCTGTTTGTCTACCTTACCTCCTGCATTCCTGACTGTCCCCCTTTCCTCCTGCATTCCTCTGTTTGTCTCCCTTATCTCCTGCATTCCTGATTGTCCCCCTTTCCTCCTGCATTCCTCTGTTTGTCTCCCTTCTGCATTCCAGATTGTCCCCCTTTTCTCCTGCATTCCACTGTTTGTCTCCCTTACCTCCTGCATTCCTGATTGTCCCCCTTTCCTCCTGCATTCCTCTGTTTGTCCCCCTTTCCTCCGGCATTCTTCTGTTTGTCCCCCTTTCCTCCTGCATTCCTCTGTTTGTCCCCCTTTCCTCCTGCATTCCTTTGTTTGTCCCCCTTTTCTATGGAATTCCACTGTTTGTCCCCCTTTCCTCCTGTATTCCTCTGTGTTCCCCTTTCCTCCTGCATTCCTCTGTGTGTCCCCCTTTCCTCCGGCATTCTTCTATTTGTCCCCCTGTCCTCCTGCAGTCCTCTGTTTGTCCCCCTTTCCTCCTGCATTCCTGTTTGTCCCCCTTTCCTCCTGCAGTCCTCTGTTTGTTCCCCTTTCCTCCTGCATTCCTCTTTACCCCCATTTCCTCCTGCATTCCTTTGTTTGTCTCCCTTGTCTCCTGCATTCCTCTGTTTGTCCCCCTTTCCTCCTGCATTCCTCTGTTTGTCCCCCTTTACTCCTGCATTCCTCTATTTGTCCCCTTTTCCTCCTGCATTCCTCTGTGTGTCCCCCTTTCCTCCGGCATCCTGTTTGTCACTCTTTCCTCCTGCATTCCTCTATTTGTCCACCTTTCCTCCTGCTTTCCTCTGTTTGTCCCCCATTCTTCCTGCTTTCCTCTGTTTGTCCCCCTTTCCTCCTGCATTCCTATTTGTCCCCCTTTCCTCCTGCATTCCTCTGTGTGTCCCCCTTTCCTCCGGCATTCCTCTGTTTGTCCCCCTTTCCTCCTGCATTCCTCTGTTTGTCCCCCTTTCCTCTTGCATTCCTCTGTTTGTCCCCCTTCCCTCCTGCATTCCACTGTTTGTCCCTCTTTCCTCCTGCATTCCTCTGTTTGTTCCCCTATCCTCTTACATTCCTCTGTGTGTCCCCCTTTCCTCCTGCATTCCTCTATATGTCCCCCTATCCTCCTGCATTCCTCTGTTTGTTCCCCTTTCCTCATGCATTCTTCTGTTTGTCCCCCTTTCTTCCTGCATTTCTCTGTTTTTCTGCCTTACCTCCTGCATTCCTCTGTTTGTCCCCCTTTCCTCCTGCATTCCTCTGTTTGTCCACCTTTCCTCCTGCATTCATCTGTTTGTCCCCCTTTTCCTCCTGCATTCCTCTGTTTGTTCCCCTTTCCTCATGCATTCCTCTGTTTGTCCCCCCTTTCTTCCTGCATTTCTCTGTTTTTCTGCCTTACCTCCTGCATTCCTCTGTTTGTCCCCCTTTCCTCCTGCATTCCTGTTTGCCCCCCTTTCCTCCTGCATTCCTCTGTTTGTCCCCCTCTCCTCCTGCATTCCTGTTTGTCTCCCTTACCTCCTGCATTCCTGTTTGTCCCCCTTTCCTCCTGCATTCCTCTGTTTGTCTCCCTTACCTCCTGCATTCCTCTGTTTGTCCCCTTTCCTCCTGCATTCCTCTATTTGTCCCCTTTTCCTCCTGCATTCCTGATTGTCCCCCTTTCCTCCTGCATTCCTCTATTTGTCTCCCTTACCTCCTGCATTCCTGATTGTCCCCCTTTCCTCCTGCATTCCTCTATTTGTCCCCCTTTCCTCCTGCATTCCTCTGTTTGTCTCCCTTACCTCCTGCATTCCTCTGTTTGTCCCCCTTTCCTCCTGCATTCCTCTGTTTGTCTCCCTTACCTCCTGCATTCCTGTTTATTCCCTTACCTCCTGCATTCCTGATTGTCCCCCTTTCCTCCTGCATGCCTCTGTTTGTCTCCCTTACCTCCTGCATTCCTGATTGTCCCCCTTACCTCCTGCATTCCTCTGTTTGTCTCCCTTACCTCCTGCATTCCTGACTGTCCCCCTTTCCTCCTGCTTTCCTCTGTTTCTCTTCGTTACCTCCTGCATTCCTGATTGTCCCCCTTTCCTCCTGCTTTCCTCTGTTTGTCTCCCTTACCTCCTGCATTCATGATTGTTCCCCTTTCCTCCTGCATACCTCTGTTTGTCTCCTAACTATTATTACAATTACATGACCTGTAATTGTGCCGAGTTGTGCCATAGAGCTCAGGTTCTATGTCACAACTTTTATCATAATTTCAGTGCCCTGCTGCCAAACTCCAACTCCACTTGCCAGGCTTGCATGCCAAGGGAGAGGTGGGAGGGGCTTCAGACAGCCATAGGGACGGGGACTCTGTTGCCACCGGTGGGTGGGGCTTCACAGAACATATTCAAAGGGGCGGGGGCATCCATAAAAAATAGCCTAGTGAGAACCCTGTGTATGTATATATATATATATATATATATATATATATATTATATATATATATACAGTCAGGTGCATAAATATTGGGACATTGACAGAATTTTCATAATTTGGCCTCTATTCACCACCACAATGGCTTGGAAATGAAACAAACAAGATGTGCTTTAACTGCAGACTTTCAGATTTCATTTGAGGGTAATTACATCCAAATCAGGTGAACGGTGTTGGAATTACAATGGTTTCTATATGTGCCTCCCACTTTTTAAGGGGCCAAAAGTAATGGGACAAACTAAACAATCCTAGATCTAACTTTCACTTTTTAATACTTTGTTGCAAATCCTTTGCAGGCAATTACAGCCTGAAGTCTGGAACGCATAGACATCACCAGATGCTGGGTTTCATCCCTGGTGATGCTCTGCCAGGCCTCTACTGCAAATGTCTTCAGTTCCTGCTTGTTCTTGGGGCATTTTCCCTTCAGTTTTGTCTTATTCAAGTGAAATGCATGCTCAATCAGATTCAGGTCAGGGGATTGACTTGGCCATTGCATAACATTCCACTTTTTAGCCTTAAAAAACTCTTTGGTTGCTTTTGCAGTATGCTTCGGGTCATTGTCCATCTGCACTGTGAAGAAGCATTTGACTGAATATGAGCATATAGTATTGCCCGAAATACTTCAGAATTCATTCTGCTGCTTTTGTCAGCAGTCACATCATCAATAAATACAAGGGAACCAGTTCCATTAGCAGCCATACATGCCCACGCCATGAAACTACCACCACCATGCTTCACTGATGAGGTGGTATGTTTTGGATCATGAGCAGTTCCTTTCCTTCTCCATACTCTTCTCTTCCCATCACTCTGGTACAAGTTGATCTTTGTCTCATCTGTCCATAGGATGTTGTTCCAGAACTGTAATGGCTTGTTTAGATGTTGTTTGGCAAACTCTAATCTGGTCTTCCTGTTTTTGTGGCTCACCAATGGTTTACATCTTGTGGTGAACCCTCTATATTCACTCTTGTGAAGTCTTCTCTCGATTGTTGACTTTGACACATATACACCTACCTCCTGGAGAGTGTTCTTGATTTGGCCAACTGTTGTGAAGGGGTTTTTCTTCACCAGGGAAATAATTCTTCTGTCATCCACCACAGTTGTTTTCCGTGGTCTTCCGGGTCTTTTGGTGTTGCTGAGCTCTCCGGTGCGTTCTTTCTTTTTAAGAATGTTCCAAACAGTTGATTTGGCCACACCTAATGTTTTTGCTATCTCTCTGATGGGTTTGTTTTGATTTTTCAGCCTAATGATGGCTTGCTTCACTGGTAGTGACAGCTCTTTGGATCTCATATTGAGAGTCAACAGCAACTGATTCCAAATGCAAATGTCACACCTAGAATCAACTCCAGACCTTTTACCTGCTTAATTGATAATGAAATAACGAGGGAATAGCCCACACCTGTCCATGAAATAGCTTTTGAGTTGATAGTCCCATTACTTTTGGCCCCTTAAAAAGTGGGAGGCACATATAGAAACCGCTGTAATTCCTACACCGTTCACCTGATTTGGATGTAATTACCCTCAAATTAAATCTGAAAGTCTGCAGTTAAAGCACATCTTGTTTGTTTCATTTCAAAGCCATTGTTCTGGTGAATAAAGGCCAAAATGTGAAAATTCTGTCAATGTCCCAATATTTATGCACCTGACTGTATATACGCCCATGGACCTATTGTGTGCTGGAGTGTGACCAGTGCTGCGGCAGTGTGACTAGTGATGTGGAGGTATGACCAGTGGTGGAACTCCCGGAGACAATGGAGTCATTTGCCGCCGGGCGTCAGCCCTGAAGGGGGCACCTGGCTCCATTGTCCCCGAGGGCTGCATGGAGAAGGAGCGCCGCTGATCGGCGCTCCACCTCCATTGGTGTTACTACGGAGGGTGCAAGGGGTGCGGTCGCACCCCCTGCACCCTCCATTTGCCGGGCGCCCGCTGAGTGTGTTACCAGTGGGCGCCCGGCTCCTATCCTCATGGCGGTAGCCGGAGGACGGAGCTCCCTCCATCTTCTGGGTCCCGCAGCACACTATGGGAGTGACGTAATGACATCACTCCCATAGTGCCGACGAGCAGACACCGGGGATGGACGGCAGCAGCACTGGAGTGGGGATAAAAGGTAAGTGTTTGTTTTTTTTGTGTGTGTGTGCGCGCGCGCGGTGGGGGCCATCACTACTGGGGCAACTACAGGGGCTCACTACTGGAGGCAACTACAAGGGCCTACTACTGGGGACAACTACAGGGGCCTACTACTGGGGGCAACTACAGGGGCTCACTACTAGGGGCAACTACAGGTGCCTCACTACTGGGGGCAACTACAGGGGCCTCACTACTGGGTTTAACTACAGGGGCCTCACTATTGGGGGTAACTACAGGGGCCTCACTACTGGGGGCAACTACAAGGGGCCTCACTACTGGGGGCAACTACCGGGGGCTCACTACTGGATGTACTGCATAGGGGGACCATTACTGGGGAGCAATACATAGGCGGACCACTACTGTGGGCATTATATAAAAGGAACTGCATAAGGGGGGCGGAGGCAGCTGGGGCTGGCATAAGTGCTGGGGAGTGGTACATTTTAGTTTGGGGGGGGGGCACCAACATTTATCTTGCCTCCGGGCACTTGGGATGAAGTTATGCCACTGGGTATGACCAGTGCTGTGGCAGTGTGACTAGTAATGTGGAGGTATGACCAGTGCTGCGGCAGTGTGACTAGTAATGTGGAGGTATGACCAGTGCTGCGGTTGTGTGACTAGTAATGTGGAGGTATGACCAGTGCTGCGGCAGTGTGACTAGTGATGTGGAGGTATGACCAGTGCTGCGGCAGTGTGACTAGTGATGTGGAGGTATGACCAGTGCTGCGGCAGTGTGACTAGTGATGTGGAGGTATGACCAGTGCTGCGGCAGTGTGACTAGTGATGTGGAGATATGACCAGTGCTGCGGCAGTGTGACTAGTAATGTGGAGGTATGACCAGTGCTGTCTGTGTGTGGTCAGCATAGGGGGTGTGGCTATGTCCATGGAGGGCATAGATCGCGCCTACCTTCAAACAGTTAACTGGTCTCCTATCTGCACAAGTACGTGGCATGTACCACGGGAACCCTGCATTAGCCTTTGAATACTCGTGGGAAGGGCTTCTAATGGAAGTGTAAGTTTCGTATACTTAAAAAAGCCATTTATAATCAATACACAGTAAGAATCACATGATAAATATTATAACTATAATAATTAGAAAACAGGGTGATAAATAACACATTGTTTTGCAGTCCATGAAACCTCATACAAAAGACACTGTGACCTTGTGAGTAATCGTATACATGGCAGGTCATATACAGTAGGTCTCTCCACTTACCATGAGCCATTAGTAGGGTAAATGTAGTCCTGCAGAGGAGCCATTCGGTAGAGGTGGTCACGATTGGCTTCCCGCATAGAGGTAAGACCTCTCCTTGTGGTGCTTCACTTCTCTTAGTACAATGAGTCCCCTATTTTCTAGACCTATATACAGTGGGTTGGTCTCCCGCCAGATAATATTCACCTCCTTGTACATAACAGCAAGAAAATAAACAGTCATCGGGCAGTGATGAGTGACATGAAAGGGAAGACTGATTAGTCCTCTCCTGATGAGACAGGGGGGGAACGGGGCTGAACATTGTAAATGTTATCCTTATTGTTCTCAGCGACCAAACGTAACACGGGCATTGTGCCAGCAGAGATGGCAGGGCGGAAAGATTCTGATTTGTAGTTACTGAGTAATCTCCAGCTATGTTGGGGTTTTGTGAAAGGAAACTCTGCAGGTGAGAGTTTCGATCTATTCGCTCACATGCGACACAGTACTGCACAGATGAATAAGCGCTACGTAAAAGGAGATATATTTTCACATGTTTGCACAACGGAGAGTTAAACGTCACACTATAGAGGTCACTTTCTGCTTCTGAATCAGGTTTGGCTGCCCTGTCTGCTTCCCCCTCCACCCCTGCCGCATTCCACTGCTCACTTGTATTATCAGGGTGAACACAGCTGAACACTGTTTATTTGGGCAAAGTATACAGTACATGCTTCTTCCTTGCTATAATGTATGACAGATCTCCACATCGTGGGGTCTTTCGGATCCCTCCGCCCCTGTACGGCTTCTTCTGCTGGACGCCGGGGCTTTATGTGCCTGCGTGAACTGTAGTTCACAAAGGCGCACTAGCACTGCCGAGTCAGACTCTGCAGTGCTAAGTTTCACTGCTCTGAAAGGAGCAGTGAAGCCGCTGTCGGAGCCGGATAATTGGCTGAGACAGGATCGGTTTGAAAATTAAATCTGCGCAACGCCATTTTGCGAATGGCAATGAGACGTAATTTTGCGACTGGCCGCCCAGCGCCATTTTAGCGAATCTCACCCATTATAAGTACATACGGCGATGCTATTATTTAGCGATGTGCGATTCCCACGCAATTGGAAGATGTTAAAAGTCACTAAAACATATAAAATGATCAACCCTGCAAAACACGTACCATGGTGTACTCCACAAACACGTAGTTGCACAACGCTAACTAGCATCTTTTCTCAATACCCCAATACTTACACACTGCACACTTACATAAAAAGGTTCCCTAGCATTAAAGTGTAATATTCAAGGTTTATTCAGTATTAGTAATGTTGTGAAATAAATGTAATTTGATATCTAAGGTTTAGTACATGGTAAGCAGACCGTGTTTGGTGTCGTTCTGATCCACTGTGTCTTTGCAGTTTTCCGGTATCATCGGTGAGAAGATCGCAACATGTGTCTGCAAACTATGGACCATAGAGAGTTAAACATTAAAATGTACTCTGTAATGTAGCCAGCTTAGATTTATTATGCAGCTGGAAAATGGACACAAAGGGCTGTTGGAGGCTGGATTGTGACCATTCGAACGGACCTATGAACTATACTGTAACAGAAGAACCAGGAAGAAAAACCAATGGAATCATGCCAAACTGTTCTATTGTATTGCCTATCTCTGTAAGAGTATATATGTGGGCTCTCTGAAACTAGATGCCCAGTCTTGTTGCTTTGCTGTTGACGGAGGTTTCTACTTTGATGCCGGGATCTGGGTCCAGAGCGCGTGCGTATGTAACGACTGTACCTTGGGTCTGTATGACTTATTTGCGCTCATTGTATTTAGATCACAGCATTTAACTATCTGTTTTTATGTTGAATAATAACTTTTTGTGCTTTGAACCATAATCAAAGTCTGAAAGCATTTCTTGTGCGACTTATTACGCTAAACAGCGACAATTATTTTAGAGTGTATAGGTAGGTAGGAATCGATAGGTAGGAATCGATACCACTTCGGGTAAACAGCTGATATTCGGATCCGCTGTTTCGGCGCTGGAGCAATGATGAATTGCTCCGGCACGCGCGGTGAGTTAGTATGTCAATTATCGGGGTCAGCTCGGACATAATTAATAGATCCCTAGGTCAGAGTGTTGTCCAAGGGGCGTATTTATCACAATACAATTTTTTTAATGCGGCTGAGATGTGATTTTTCGCTTTCATTTATCATAGCGGGGGCCCGGGACATGTGTCCGAGAAAGCCCTGTCCCAAAGAAGGGTTAGAAGCAAAGTGATGGCTATCACTATCCCTTCGCTACCAGGTACGGACCCAGCCAGCATATTATGCATGCAGCCCAGTATTGGGAAGACCATTATTTTTTTTTTTTTTCGTATTGAAGATTTCGCAATGCTGCAGAGCACAGAAAGGAAGCTGGGGAACAGGGAAGCAGAGAACAAAATAATATATTCCAAGTAACAAAGAAGTTTTAATGGTAAATTGCGCAGCAATTGAAGTTTTTCTAATTTCTATCAACCCCATGGTACAGATTGACCCTTGTATCAGTGATGACAGTTGGGGAAATTACAATGACGTCTTTAAGCCAGAAGGGAACAGCAGTACGAGGGAAGGTCACCTAAATCTAGCTCCCTAGCCAGTCTGTAATAGATCCCAGGCATATTGGGCTCATTAGTAGCTATCAGGGCCAGATTGCTGTATGTTGGATCTGTAAGTGCCTACAGAGGGGGAACCTACTAGAATCTGGTAATGATGCCCCACATGAAGGAGAAATAAATATTAAACTAAAATAAAGCAAAAAATATGAATGAAACCATACCTCCTCTCTCCGCTATATAACTACATTCATGCCAGTAAATTAATGGGATTTTCCTATTATTCCTGATTCATTTTGGAAAAGTGCCTCTTAGGTCCCCTGTTTTTACCTATGTTTCCCTGTATATTACAAATAAATAAAATGCATTTATTTCAATATGTCCCCCCTTCCCCCACACAATGCAAAAAGCCCATTACAGTATGGACCCTATTCAGAGGCGGCCGTACGGTCTACGACCCCCTGGCCGCCACGATGTTTTGCCAGTGCGCATGCGCACAAGGGAGCCAGCTCCCTCGTGCGCATGCGTGAGACCCGCTACGACCGACAGCGCCGGTCGTAGCGGGTCTCTTTCCAAAGGGGGCGAGCTGTCGATGTTGATTGACAGCTCACCCCGTTTGGAAGGTGGGCCGGGGGGATGGCAGCCCAAACGGAGGTGTTCCCATGGGAATGCCTGCCGTTTGGGGGAGGCCCCACTGACATCACTAGTGATGTCAGTGGAGAGCTTCCGGCTCTGACAGAGCCAGAAGCTCTCCGGGGCTTACGACAAGTGAGACCCTACCCTAGGGTCTCGTCGTAAGCCCCGATGGTCGCGATGGTCAGAGCGATCGTTAGAGCGGTCGTTAGAGCTGTGGGTGTTAACCCACAGCCTAACGACCGCAACAGAGGCGGGCAGTCAGGATGCAAGTGGCCGCCCAGTTTCTGAGCGACCGCTTGCATCCTCCGACCGCCTCTGAATGAGGCCTTATGTCCCGGGGAAAAACAACACATCATCACATTTTCTGGCTTAGACTAAACATAACATGAAGCTAACACAGGAAGATAATATATATATATAATTATATATATATATATATATAATTATATATATATATATATCTTTACTCCAAAACGGACTGGCACTCAGGGCCTGATTCAGACCCGCTCGTGAACGCTATCTGCTCGCAAGCGAGTTGATGGTGGCCCAGTGCGCATGCGCACGACGGAGCCGGCTCCATCGCGCGCATGCGCAAGACCCTGATAGCGACGGGCAAACCGTCGCTCCTGGTCTCGTACCACAGGGGGCGTGCTGTCGAAGTTGAGTGACAGCACGCCCCCTTTGGTTGGGCGGGCCAGGGGAGTGGCTGCCCAAACGGAGGCGTTCCCATGTGAACGCCTCCGTTTGGGGGCGGCCCCACTGACATCATGAGTGATGTCAGTGGGAGAGATTTCGGCTCTGTGAGAGCCGAAATCTCTCTGGGGCTTGCCGCAATGAGACTCTACCACAAGGGTCTCGTCGCAAGCCCGATGGTCTTGACCATCGCAACCATCTTTCTGGCCGCTCGCTATTGGAGGCCACTCTAAAAAACAAGAAGGCCGGCCCTGATTCAGAGCGAGCGCTCTGTCAGAGCGTCCGGCTCTGAATCAGGGCCTCAGTTCCAAAATGTTCATCCACTCCGGTGCCCTCAGGAAAAATCTGTATACACCATCCGCACAAACAAGTTGCGGCACTTGGAGATTCGTGAAAAAGTAATTTGTATTTAAATCACATCATGTAAAATCACCAACATTTCGGGACTCTCCTGTCCCTTTGTCAAGGCATAAACATAATGAACAGTGCTTGGCTGACCTTAAATAAGAAAAAGAAAGAGAAAACCCGCCAAAAGTGCAAGATTATACATACCAAACCACCGGAGTGCTCGTCTCTCTCCGTGTCCTCTGGAGATGACGTCAAACTATCATCCGGGTATCGTTACCTAGGTAACCAGGACGCTAAGGTCTCATGCGTAATGACTGAAACCTAGGAGAAAAAAGTGAACCCAGTGTGTGTAAAAAGTGCTTTAAAAACAAAAAACCTTTATCTTGCCACACTAGAGGCAGAAACATCCGGGTTATGGTAGTACATACGGACATAACAGGCTTCGAACGGGAAGCTCCCAATCAGATTCAATTTACTTTTTTATGCAAGACACCCAGGTTGTTATACATGTTTGAAATGTACGACATGTAAGTACATGCCTACAGGCCATTCTTATTCACATCCTAATACTGGCAGGATTTATTACATCAAGCATGTCCTCATTCATTATCTACCTCATCAAGTGCCCTTGCGGAATGGCATATGTAGGTAAAACTACTAGGACTGCACGAGAAAGAATGGCTTTACACAGATCGGCAATTAAAGCTGCATTATCTGGGAAACCATCGGAGCAACCAGTGGCCAGGCATTTTGCCGAAAAAGGTCACAAACTCCAGGATCTTAAGCATCAATTAATCGATCATGTACCAAAAAATCCAATAGGCGGGGATCGTGCTGGAAGATTGTTACAAGTAGAAACATGATGGATTTTCACACTGAACACCATGAGTCCCCACGGGCTCAATGAAAAAATCCAGTGGAACATTTTTAAGTAGTAGTTATACATCTGTTATTCTGTTCTTTAATATACACTTTGTAGCAACACATGAGTTCTTGAATATAGGGCCTGATTCTGAGCTGAACGCTCTGACCAGAGCGTTCGCTCTGAATCAGGACCCTCCTACCTGCTTTAGGAGCGACCTCATGGACGCTCGCATAGCTGTGAGTTACCACCCACAGCTTATGCGAGCGTCCATGATGATGGTCGCGATGGTCAAGACCATCGCGACCATCGGGCTTGCGACGGAGACCCTGCGGTAGGGTCTCGCTGCCGCAAGCCCTGGAGTGATTTTGACTCTATCAGAGCCAAAATCACTCCCACTGACATCACTTGTGATGTCAGTGGGGCCGGCTTCAGATGGGAGGCGTTCCCATGGGAACGCCTCCGTCTGGAAGGCACGCCCCTGGCACGCCCACCAAAGGGGGCGTGCTGTCAATCAACATCGACAGCACGCCCCCTTTGGTGCGAGACCCGGAGCGATGGAGAGCCCGTCGCTCGCTGGGTCTCGCGCATGCGCACGACGGAGCTCCCTCCGTCGTGCGCATGCGCAGTGGGGGAACATCGACCCGCTTGCGAGCGTACTGCCGCTCACGAGCGGGTCTGAATGACCCCCATAGTACACTAGTTACATTTCTGGTCACATTCACATTTGCTTTCATACTTATTTCAACATACACAACACATTATTTTGTCCACGTCATATGTTGTATTTAGTTCACAACATTTTTTCCATGGCTTTTGCACGTTATTATTTTAGTTGTTTGTTTTCTCACATATAAGTTTTTCCCACACATGGAGTTCACATTCACACATTTACACAGGCACTCTTGTTTTTTATTTTTATTTTTACTATATATATATTTTCTTCATTTTTTATCTTCATTTTTACTTTTATTTCAATTTTATTTGAGCTTTTTACTCATTCTTGCACATTGTTCACGTATTGTTTTCATGTATTTCAGTTGGTGTTGTATTTTAGCTGGCGTTTTTATTCCAGGTCCCTGCATTTATTTCTGTGTTGCTATGGCCAGAAGTGGCTGAGGCTCTTTTAGCATTTATAACCATATTGTAGACAAATGCTTGGATCTGATGGGGTTGGCAGCTGTTTATAATTAGTATATTTTTGTTACATACATGCTGGTAGAGCCCATATTGTAGGGCACATTGACAGTCAGTGCCATGGATGCAAGTCTGACATTGTTAGGTCTAAATCCTTATGTCGATTATATATGATTATTCATTTATTTATTGGGCACTGTGTTATTTTTGATGACTCCCTATATTTGTGTTGTCTTCATTTCATGCTTCATCTACTTTCCAACACGTAGTGATTTAGACTGCTTTAATATAGTTTTTTTATTTATTCCCTACTGGTTGTGGGTTTCTGTTAGGGGTGTGCACCGGCCACTTTTCGTGTTTTGTGTTTTGGTTTTGGATCTGGATCTTTCTTCGTGTTTTGGATCTGGATTGGTTTTGCCAAAACCACCCTTCCGTGTTTTGGGTTCTGGGTTTTGTGTTTTGGATCTGTATTTTTTTGAAAAAAAGCATAAAAACAGCTAAAATCACAGAATTTGTAGGTTTTTCTGCTCCTATGCTATTATTAACCTCAATAACCTTAATTTCCACTCATTTCCAGTCTATTCTGAATACCTCACACCTCACAATAGTGTTTTTATGTCCAAAAGGTTGCACCGAGGTAGCTGGATGACTATGCTAAGCGACACGAGTGGGCGGCACAAACACGTGACCCATCTAGGCGTGAAACTGCAGTGGCAGACAGGATGGCATTGAAAAACTAGGCCCCAAACTGTACATAATGCAAAGAAAAAAAAGAGGTGCAAGATGGAATTGTCCTTGGGACCTCCCACCCACCCTTATGTTGTATAAACAGGACATGCACACTTTAACAAACCAATCATTTCAGCGCCAGGGTCTGCCACACAACTGTGGCTGAAATGATTGGTTCGTTTGGGCCCCCACAAAACAAGCTGGCAATTAATCTGTCCCTGCACAAACTGGCTCTACGGAGGCAAGAAGTCGTCCTCATCCTCCTCATCCACAGATTCCTCACCCTCTTCAGTGTTATGTACATCCTCATCCTCACAGAGTATTAATTCGTCCCTGCTGGAACCACAGGTCCCTCTGTACGTTCTGGAGGCTGGTCTCCCTGGAAGAGTTGATCATTCATTTTATGAACATCATCTTCTCCACATTTTGTGGAAGCAACCTCCTACGCCTTTCGCTAACAAGGTTCCCGGCTGCACTAAACACTCTTTCGGAGTACACACTGGAGGGGGGGCAACTCAGGTAAAATAGAGCCAGTTTGTACAGGGACCTCCAAATTGCTTCTTTTTCCTGCCAGTACAGGTACGGACTGTCTGACATGCCTACTTGGATGCTGTCACCGATGTAATCCTTTAACAGACAGACGCACGCTTGTCGCTGCTGCTTTGAGGATTCAAGTGCGGCTACAGCCCACACAATTCACAAAGACAGAAAAAAAAAAAGAATATTTTTATTGTTTGTGGAGCACACTTTGAGGGTTACACCACCCTCTAACAGACAGACGCACGCTTGTCGCTGCTGCTTTGAGGATGCAAGTGCGGCTACAGCCCACACAATTCACAAAGACAGAAAAAAGAAGAAGAATATTTTTATTCTTTGTGTAGCACACTTTGAGGGTGTCACCACCCTTTAACAGACAGACGCACGCTTGTCGCTGCTGCTTTAAGGATGCAGGTGCGGCTACAGCCCACACATTTCACAAAGACCGAAAAAAAAGAACAATATTTTAATTGTTTGTGTAGAACACTTTGAGGGTGTCACCACCCTTTAACAGACAGACGCACGCTTGTCGCTGCTGCTTTAAGGATGCAGGTGCGGCTACAGCCCACACAATTCACATAGACAGATAAAAGAAGAAGAATATTTTTATTGTTTGTGTAGCACACTTTGAGGGTGTCACCACCCTTTAACAGACAGACGCACGCTTGTCGCTGCTGCTTTAAGGATGCAGGTGCGGCTACAGCCCACACATTTCACAAAGACTGAAAAAAAAAGAACAATATTTTAATTGTTTGTGTATCACACTTTGAGGGTGTCACCACCCTTTAACAGACAGACGCACGCTTGTCGCAGCTGCTTTAAGGATGCAGGTGCGGCTACAGCCCACACAATTCACAAAGACAGAAAAAAGAACAATATTTTAATTGTTTGTGTAGCACACTTTGAGGGTGTCACCACCCTTTAACAGACAGACGCACGCTTGTCGCTGCTGCTTTAAGGATGCAGGTGCGGCTACAGCCCACACAATTCACAAAGACAGAAAAAAGAAGAATATTTTTATTGTTTGTGTAGCACACTTTGAGGGTGTCACCACCCTTTAACAGACAGACGCACGCTTGTCGCTGCTGCTTTGAGGATGCAAGTGCGGCTACATCGCACACAAGTCACAAACACATTAAAAAAATAGTTTTTTATTTTTTGGAGCACTTCGTGAGTTACACCACCCTTTAACAGACAGACGCACGCTTGTCGCTGCTGCTTTAAGGATGCAGGTGCGGCTACAGCCCACACAATTCACAAAGACAGAAAAAAGAAGAAGAATATTTTAATTGTTTGTGTAGCACACTTTGAGGGTGTCACCACCCTTTAACAGACAGACGCACGCTTGTCGCTGCTGCTTTGAGGATGCAAGTGTGGCTACATCGCACACAAGTCACAAACACATTAAAAAAAATTTTTTGATTTTTTGGAGCACTTTGAGAGTTACAACACCCTTTAACAGACAGACGCACGCTTGTCGCTGCTGCTTTGAGGATGCAAGTGCGGCTACAGCCCACACAATTCACAAAGACAGAAAAAAAAAGAACAATATTTTAATTGTTTGTGTAGCACACTTTGAGGGTGTCACCACCCTTTAACAGACAGACGCACGCTTGTCGCTGCTGCTTTAAGGATGCAGGTGCGGCTACAGCCCACACATTTCACAAAGACAGAAAAAAAAAGAACAATATTTTAATTGTTTGTGTAGCACACTTTGAGGGTGTCACCACCCTTTAACAGACAGACGCACGCTTGTCGCTGCTGCTTTGAGGATGCAAGTGCGGCTACAGCCCACACAATTCACAAAGACAGAAAAAAGAAGAAGAATATTTTTATTCTTTGTGTAGCACACTTTGAGGGTGTCACCACCCTTTAACAGACAGACGCACGCTTGTCGCTGCTGCTTTAAGGATGCAGGTGCGGCTACTGCCCACACATTTCACAAAGACCGAAAAAAAAAGAACAATATTTTAATTGTTTGTGTAGCACACTTTGAGGGTGTCACCACCCTTTAACAGACAGACGCACGCTTGTCGCTGCTGCTTTAAGGATGCAGGTGCGGCTACAGCCCACACAATTCACAAAGACAGAAAAAAGAAGAATATTTTTATTGTTTGTGTAGCACACTTTGAGGGTGTCACCACCCTTTAACAGACAGACGCACGCTTGTCACTGCTGCTTTGAGGATGCAAGTGCGGCTACATCGCACACAAGTCACAAACACATAAAAAAAATAGTTTTTTATTTTTTGGAGCACTTTGAGAGTTACACCACCCTTTAACAGACAGACGCACGCTTGTCGCTGCTGCTTTAAGGATGCAGGTGCGGCTACAGCCCACACATTTCACAAAGACCGAAAAAAAAGAACAATATTTTAATTGTTTGTGTAGAACACTTTGAGGGTGTCACCACCCTTTAACAGACAGACGCACGCTTGTCGCTGCTGCTTTAAGGATGCAGGTGCGGCTACAGCCCACACAATTCACATAGACAGATAAAAGAAGAAGAATATTTTTATTGTTTGTGTAGCACACTTTGAGGGTGTCACCACCCTTTAACAGACAGACGCACGCTTGTCGCTGCTGCTTTAAGGATGCAGGTGCGGCTACAGCCCACACATTTCACAAAGACTGAAAAAAAAAGAACAATATTTTAATTGTTTGTGTATCACACTTTGAGGGTGTCACCACCCTTTAACAGACAGACGCACGCTTGTCGCAGCTGCTTTAAGGATGCAGGTGCGGCTACAGCCCACACAATTCACAAAGACAGAAAAAAGAACAATATTTTAATTGTTTGTGTAGCACACTTTGAGGGTGTCACCACCCTTTAACAGACAGACGCACGCTTGTCGCTGCTGCTTTAAGGATGCAGGTGCGGCTACAGCCCACACAATTCACAAAGACAGAAAAAAGAAGAATATTTTTATTGTTTGTGTAGCACACTTTGAGGGTGTCACCACCCTTTAACAGACAGACGCACGCTTGTCGCTGCTGCTTTGAGGATGCAAGTGCGGCTACATCGCACACAAGTCACAAACACATTAAAAAAATAGTTTTTTATTTTTTGGAGCACTTCGTGAGTTACACCACCCTTTAACAGACAGACGCACGCTTGTCGCTGCTGCTTTAAGGATGCAGGTGCGGCTACAGCCCACACAATTCACAAAGACAGAAAAAAGAAGAAGAATATTTTATTTGTTTGTGTAGCACACTTTGAGGGTGTCACCACCCTTTAACAGACAGACGCACGCTTGTCGCTGCTGCTTTGAGGATGCAAGTGTGGCTACATCGCACACAAGTCACAAACACATTAAAAAAAATTTTTTGATTTTTTGGAGCACTTTGAGAGTTACAACACCCTTTAACAGACAGACGCATGCTTGTCGCTGCTGCTTTAAGGATGCAGGTGCGGCTACAGCCCACACATTTCACAAAGACAGAAAAAAAAAGAACAATATTTTAATTGTTTGTGTAGCACACTTTGAGGGTGTCACCACCCTTTAACAGACAGACGCACGCTTGTCGCTGCTGCTTTGAGGATGCAGGTGGAATCTAGACGGGATTTGGAACCGAGGACACACTACCTCCATCAATTGTCTAAATCCCACTGCACTAATGTCGGATACCGGATGCACGTCTAACACCAACATAGCAGTCAAGGCCTCAGTTATACGTTTTGCTTCAGGATGACTGCTGTCGTACTTCATCCTCATCGCTAGGGACTGTTGGAGGGTCAATTGTTTAGTAAAAGTAGTGATGTTCCTACTTCCTCTCTGGGATGATGAACAACTCCAAGCAGCAGCAACAGCACTAGTAGGAAGTGGTTCTTGATCTTTCCCTATTTTATTTTTATCAGAGAAAGTTTGGTCCTCCATTTATGTTATATTGATATATATACGTGCGGCTAAAGCGCACACAAACACAGAAAATATTTTTTTATTTTTGCTGGAGAGTAGTGCACTTTGTGGGTTACACCACCCTTTAAGAAATGAGCCAGCCGGCTCTTTACTTATGGGACACAGGCGCACGCTTGGCGCTGCTCCTTTGTTGATGCACGTGCAGCCACAGTGCACACAAGTCACAAACACAGAAAATATATATTTTTTTGGTTTGGAGTGTACTTTGGGGGTTACAGAACCCTTTAACGGTCAAGCCAGCCGGCCCTTTACTTATGACACAGGCGCACGCTTGGCACTACTTTGTTGATGCACGTGCGGCTACTGCGCACACAATTCACAAACACAGAAAATAATTTTTTTTTTGGTTTGGACTGGAGTGTACTTTCGGGGGTTACAGCACCCTTTAACGGTCAAGCCTGCCGGCCCTTTACTTATGACACAGGCGCACACTTGGCACTACTTTGTTGATGCACGTGCGGCTACTGCGCACACAATTCACAAACACAGAAAATAATTTTTTTTTGGTTTGGACTGGAGTGTACTTTGGGGGTTACAGCACCCTTTAACGGTCAAGCCAGCCGGCCCTTTACTTATGACACAGGCGCACGCTTGGCACTACTTTGTTGATGCACGTGCGGCTACTGCGCACACAATTCACAAACACAGAAAATAATTTTTTTTTTGGTTTGGACTGGAGTGTACTTTGGGGGTTACAGCACCCTTTAACGGTCAAGCCAGCCGGCCCTTTACTTATGACACAGGCGCACGCTTGGCACTACTTTGTTGATGCACGTGCGGCTACTGCGCACACAATTCACAAACACAGAAAATAATTTTTTTTTTGGTTTGGACTGGAGTGTACTTTCGGGGGTTACAGCACCCTTAACGGTCAAGCCAGCCGGCCCTTTACTTATGACACAGGCGCACGCTTGGCACTACTTTGTTGATGCACGTGCGGCTACTGCGCACACAATTCACAAACACAGAAAATAATTTTTTTTTTTGGTTTGGACTGGAGTGTACTTTCGGGGGTTACAGCACCCTTTAACGGTCAAGCCAGCCGGCCCTTTACTTATGACACAGGCGCACACTTGGCACTACTTTGTTGATGCACGTGCGGCTACTGCGCACACAATTCACAAACACAGAAAATAATTTTTTTTCGGTTTGGACTGGAGTGTACTTTGGGGGTTACAGCACCCTTTAACGGTCAAGCCAGCCGGCCCTTTACTTATGACACAGGCGCACGCTTGGCACTACTTTGTTGATGCACGTGCGGCTACTGCGCACACAATTCACAAACACAGAAAATAATTTTTTTTTTGGTTTGGACTGGAGTGTACTTTGGGGGTTACAGCACCCTTTAACGGTCAAGCCAGCCGGCCCTTTACTTATGACACAGGCGCACGCTTGGCACTACTTTGTTGATGCACGTGCGGCTACTGCGCACACAATTCACAAACACAGAAAATAATTTTTTTTTTGGTTTGGACTGGAGTGTACTTTGGGGGTTACAGCACCCTTTAACGGTCAAGCCAGCCGGCCCTTTACTTATGACACAGGTGCACGCTTGGCACTACTTTGTTGATGCACGTGCGGCTACTGCGCACACAATTCACAAACACAGAAAATAATTTTTTTTTTGGTTTGGACTGGAGTGTACTTTCGGGGGTTACAGCACCCTTAACGGTCAAGCCAGCCGGCCCTTTACTTATGACACAGGCGCACGCTTGGCACTACTTTGTTGATGCACGTGCGGCTACTGCGCACACAATTCACAAACACAGAAAATAATTTTTTTTTTGGTTTGGACTGGAGTGTACTTTCGGGGGTTACAGCACCCTTAACGGTCAAGCCAGCCGGCCCTTTACTTATGACACAGGCGCACGCTTGGCACTACTTTGTTGATGCACGTGCGGCTACTGCGCACACAATTCACAAACACAGAAAATAATTTTTTTTTTGGTTTGGACTGGAGTGTACTTTCGGGGGTTACAGCACCCTTAACGGTCAAGCCAGCCGGCCCTTTACTTATGACACAGGCGCACGCTTGGCACTACTTTGTTGATGCACGTGCGGCTACTGCGCACACAATTCACAAACACAGAAAATAATTTTTTTTTTGGTTTGGACTGGAGTGTACTTTCGGGGGTTACAGCACCCTTAACGGTCAAGCCAGCCGGCCCTTTACTTATGACACAGGCGCACGCTTGGCACTACTTTGTTGATGCACGTGCGGCTACTGCGCACACAATTCACAAACACAGAAAATAATTTTTTTTTTGGTTTGGACTGGAGTGTACTTTCGGGGGTTACAGCACCCTTAACGGTCAAGCCAGTCGGCCCTTTACTTATGACACAGGCGCACGCTTGGCACTACTTTGTTGATGCACGTGCGGCTACTGCGCACACAATTCACAAACACAGAAAATAATTTTTTTTTTGGTTTGGACTGGAGTGTACTTTGGGGGTTACAGCACCCTTTAACGGTCAAGCCAGCCGGCCCTTTACTTATGACACAGGCGCACGCTTGGCACTACTTTGTTGATGCACGTGCGGCTACTGCGCACACAATTCACAAACACAGAAAATAATTTTTTTTTTGGTTTGGACTGGAGTGTACTTTCGGGGGTTACAGCACCCTTAACGGTCAAGCCAGCCGGCCCTTTACTTATGACACAGGCGCACGCTTGGCACTACTTTGTTGATGCACGTGCGGCTACTGCGCACACAATTCACAAACACAGAAAATAATTTTTTTTTTGGTTTGGACTGGAGTGTACTTTCGGGGGTTACAGCACCCTTAACGGTCAAGCCAGCCGGCCCTTTACTTATGACACAGGCGCACGCTTGGCACTACTTTGTTGATGCACGTGCGGCTACTGCGCACACAATTCACAAACACAGAAAATAATTTTTTTTTTGGTTTGGACTGGAGTGTACTTTGGGGGTTACAGCACCCTTTAACGGTCAAGCCAGCCGGCTCTTTACTTATGACACAGGCGCACGCTTGGCACTACTTTGTTGATGCACGTGCGGCTACTGCGCACACAATTCACAAACACAGAAAATAATTTTTTTTTTGGTTTGGACTGGAGTGTACTTTCGGGGGTTACAGCACCCTTAACGGTCAAGCCAGCCGGCCCTTTACTTATGACACAGGCGCACGCTTGGCACTACTTTGTTGATGCACGTGCGGCTACTGCGCACACAATTCACAAACACAGAAAATAATTTTTTTTTTGGTTTGGACTGGAGTGTACTTTCGGGGGTTACAGCACCCTTAACGGTCAAGCCAGCCGGCCCTTTACTTATGACACAGGCGCACGCTTGGCACTACTTTGTTGATGCACGTGCGGCTACTGCGCACACAATTCACAAACACAGAAAATAATTTTTTTTTGGTTTGGACTGGAGTGTACTTTCGGGGGTTACAGCACTCTTTAACGGTCAAGCCAGTCGGCCCTTTACTTATGACACAGGCGCACGCTTGGCACTACTTTGTTGATGCACGTGCGGCTACTGCGCACACAATTCACAAACACAGAAAATAATTTTTTTTTTGGTTTGGACTGGAGTGTACTTTCGGGGGTTACAGCACCCTTAACGGTCAAGCCAGCCGGCCCTTTACTTATGACACAGGCGCACGCTTGGCACTACTTTGTTGATGCACGTGCGGCTACTGCGCACACAATTCACAAACACAGAAAATAATATTTTTTTTGGTTTGGACTGGAGTGTACTTTCGGGGGTTACAGCACCCTTAACGGTCAAGCCAGCCGGCCCTTTACTTATGACACAGGCGCACGCTTGGCACTACTTTGTTGATGCACGTGCGGCTACTGCGCACACAATTCACAAACACAGAAAATAATTTTTTTTTTGTTTTGGACTGGAGTGTACTTTCGGGGGTTACAGCACTCTTTAACGGTCAAGCCAGTCGGCCCTTTACTTATGACACAGGCGCACGCTTGGCACTACTTTGTTGATGCACGTGCGGCTACTGCGCACACAATTCACAAACACAGAAAATAATTTTTTTTTTGGTTTGGACTGGAGTGTACTTTCGGGGGTTACAGCACCCTTAACGGTCAAGCCAGCCGGCCCTTTACTTATGACACAGGCGCACGCTTGGCACTACTTTGTTGATGCACGTGCGGCTACTGCGCACACAATTCACAAACACAGAAAATAATTTTTTTTTTGGTTTGGACTGGAGTGTACTTTCGGGGGTTACAGCACCCTTAACGGTCAAGCCAGCCGGCCCTTTACTTATGACACAGGCGCACGCTTGGCACTACTTTGTTGATGCACGTGCGGCTACTGCGCACACAATTCACAAACACAGAAAATAATTTTTTTTTTGGTTTGGACTGGAGTGTACTTTCGGGGGTTACAGCACCCTTAACGGTCAAGCCAGTCGGCCCTTTACTTATGACACAGGCGCACGCTTGGCACTACTTTGTTGATGCACGTGCGGCTACTGCGCACACAATTCACAAACACAGAAAATAATTTTTTTTTTGGTTTGGACTGGAGTGTACTTTCGGGGGTTACAGCACCCTTAACGGTCAAGCCAGCCAGCCAGCCGGCCCTTTACTTATGACACAGGCGCACGCTTGGCACTACTTTGTTGATGGCACGTGCGGCTACTGCGCACACAATTCACAAACACAGAAAATAATTTTTTTTTTGGTTTGGACTGGAGTGTACTTTCGGGGGTTACAGCACTCTTAACGGTCAAGCCAGTCGGCCCTTTACTTATGACACAGGCGCACGCTTGGCACTACTTTGTTGATGCACGTGCGGCTACTGCGCACACAATTCACAAACACAGAAAATAATTTTTTTTTTGGTTTGGACTGGAGTGTACTTTCGGGGGTTACAGCACCCTTAACGGTCAAGCCAGTCGGCCCTTTACTTATGACACAGGCGCACGCTTGGCACTACTTTGTTGATGCACGTGCGGCTACTGCGCACACAATTCACAAACACAGAAAATAATTTTTTTTTTGGTTTGGACTGGAGTGTACTTTCGGGGGTTACAGCACCCTTAACGGTCAAGCCAGCCGGCCCTTTACTTATGACACAGGCGCACGCTTGGCACTACTTTGTTGATGCACGTGCGGCTACTGCGCACACAATTCACAAACACAGAAAATAATTTTTTTTTTGGTTTGGACTGGAGTGTACTTTCGGGGGTTACAGCACCCTTAACGGTCAAAGCCAGCCGGCCCTTTACTTATGACACAGGCGCACGCTTGGCACTACTTTGTTGATGCACGTGCGGCTACTGCGCACACAATTCACAAACACAGAAAATAATTTTTTTTTTGGTTTGGACTGGAGTGTACTTTCGGGGGTTACAGCACCCTTAACGGTCAAGCCAGCCGGCCCTTTACTTATGACACAGGCGCACGCTTGGCACTACTTTGTTGATGCACGTGCGGCTACTGCGCACACAATTCACAAACACAGAAAATAATTTTTTTTTTTGGTTTGGACTGGAGTGTACTTTCGGGGGTTACAGCACCCTTTAACGGTCAAGCCAGCCGGCCCTTTACTATATGACACAGGCGCACGCTTGGCACTACTTTGTTGATGCACGTGCGGCTACTGCGCACACAATTCACAAACACAGAAAATAATTTTTTTTTGGTTTGGACTGGAGTGTACTTTCGGGGGTTACAGCACCCTTAACGGTCAAGCCAGCCGGCCCTTTACTTATGACACAGGCGCACGCTTGGCACTACTTTGTTGATGCACGTGCGGCTACTGCGCACACAATTCACAAACACAGAAAATAATTTTTTTTTGGTTTGGACTGGAGTGTACTTTCGAGGGTTTACAGCACTCTTTAACGGTCAAGCCAGTCGGCCCTTTACTTATGACACAGGCGCACGCTTGGCACTACTTTGTTGATGCACGTGCGGCTACTGCGCACACAATTCACAAACACAGAAAATAATTTTTTTTTTTGGTTTTGGACTGGAGTGTACTTTCGGGGTTACAGCACCCTTAACGGTCAAGCCAGCCGGCCTTTACTTATGACACAGGCGCACGCTTGGCACTACTTTGTTGAAGCACGTGCGGCTACTGCGCACACAATTCACAAACACAGAAAATAATATTTTTTTTGGTTTGGACTGGAGTGTACTTTCGGGGGGTTACAGCACCCTTAACGGTCAAGCCAGCCGGCCCTTTACTTATGACACAGGCGCACGCTTGGCACTACTTTGTTGATGCACGTGCGGCTACTGCGCACAACAATTCA